>BCLF01000091.1:997667-1018217 GCA_001602275.1 Zoysia japonica
AACACGCACACTCATGTGTTCTTTTAATGGCACTTTGTAGGGTTGACTTCTGTTAGCTAGCTCTTCTGTTGGAGTCACGTCACCTGCTTGCTTCTCTCGAAATGATGTGCTTTCTTAGTTGTTCAAATCCAAAAGAGATGGTAGACAAGTTATGGCTACCACCGTAGCCTCCACACAGACTGAATTTTGGTTGCATGATCCACTGATTGTTTTGAAGCATAATGCAGTGTGGCTTGTTGTGTAGAATCCTAAATGAATGCAGTTTGGTTAAATAGTAGTGATGTTCTCAGTTCTCATTTGTGTTTATAAGCATAGAAAATAGTGTGCCGCTACTCCTGGTGTACTTTTTGCTTGTTCAGTTCAGTTCAACTAATAATACTGACTTCAAGACATGTCAGGAGGGCTTAGTTTGCCTGTCGAGACTCCAGATGAATATTTGACTCCAGAGGTAGTATTATACTAAGATTCACCTTGGTTTCAGGTCAGCTGCACCTTCTATCAAGTTTTCCGATAGATGTTTGGCAATTTTCTATATTCTTCGTAAGCTTGAAATTTTCCACTACAAATGGCTATTATTGCTTGCGGTGTTCTGAACCCAGAACACTGCCACATTTATGAAGATGTATCACAGCTTGAACGCCTTGTGGTTGTCAAGGATGGACACAAATGACAATTTCCTGAGTATTCCAACTTCATCAGGTTGTTATTCTATCGACTATGCCTGCAGTTGTCATTCTTGCTAATCCATGGGACGCCATGGTTTATTTGTTAGAAACTGAATATAAACTGTGTGCTGTTTACTAGTTCTGGTTTCTCTGAGAGCTTAGTTATGGTCAATTATTTTTGTTCCAAATGTTGTTGAACAAGCTTCCAATAAAATATCATAATGAATATATTTAATTAGCAGTCATTGCTCACAAGGTTAGAAATGTAGAGATTCTGATCAGAGCAGTGTTCAATCAAGAACAGTCAAGTAGCGGACTAGGATTATATATATGCTTTATGGACAACTGAGCAACATCTATTTACAAATTTTGAAGAGTATTTGTGTTCCAATTTGTTATAATTAACATCTGTGTGGTTTCTACTTTTTACAATTAGAAAATGCATGTATTTATAAGGATCTTTCTCAAAGTTAAGGACCTGGATGTTGCTATCCATATTCAGCTCTGTTGCAGCCACCAATAATCCAATCTTGACCTGTACTCCCTCCGTTCTTAAATTGATGTCGCCGTTGACTTTTTAATTTCAACTTTGACCTTTCGTCTTATTCAAAAAAATTTGATAAAAATTATATATTTTGTTATAATTTGATTAATCATTAGAGTTATTTGAATCAAAATTTAAAATTTTACATATTTGAAGTAATTATTTGAATAAGACGAAAGGTCAAAGTTAAAATTAAAAGTCAACAGCGACATCAATTTAAAAACGGAGGGAGTATATTTTAATATTTCATTCTATCTGCTGTTCTCTCTCTTTCTTGGAATTCAGTTATGCCATCTTTAGTTGAAAATGCTTTGCCAAAGTTTGTGCAAGGAAGGTAAAAAAGGTGCCCCTTAAATAGGCTAATCCAACCGTAATAAGTTCTATGCTGAAGCTTGTTCATTTAAAGGCAGGAAAGAAGATGTCCATTTAATTAACTTGCCACGGTCACCTGATGCCACAACCAAGCTTCATAGCCTACTTCCGCAATTCCTTCATGTTTCATTGCATATATTTTCATTGATATATTTGATAGCTTGGTGCAATAAAAAAATCTGGTGCCCTGTTTCCTGGGCCAGCTACACTTGAGGTGGTCGCGAGCAGCATATAACGAAGAAGGGTAGCTAATAAGCCGATGTGGCATATGCTGAATGCCGACTTAGGTATGCTTCTCATTTGTACGCTGTTTTGCTGGGCCTTGTTCTGATGACTACATCTTTCAGGCAGCATGCATTCAAACAATTGAATCTGATTAGCACATCTGAAACTGAATTACTACTTCCACCCCCAAAAGAGTACTCCATGTTTTTAGGACTGGGTGTAGCACTCATTGTCCAAAGATGTTGTGGCTGGATTACTGGCTTTATTGATCTGATGAACGTGGACTAAGGCAGGGTCAAGAGCCTGATCACCCTCCCTAGGAGGCTCTGATCATAATAACTCTAATTCCTGATTGCCCCTCCCCTCTACCCTGGATACATATAAATAGACCAGCCTGCTACAAAATCCCTCAATCTCCTCTTAACTTTCCTATTATTCTTGATAGCTTTCTAAAACTAAGCAGAGGTTTCCTGGTTTGATGGATGCCCTACTGATTTCTTGCGGCGGCTGTAGGTTTTGCCCACAAAAGCGTCCATAGCAGACTAGTGAGCTATCACTTGGTGCTAACAATTCTAGTGCCATGTTTAAGCTTCTGTTTATGGAAGTATGTTACCAACGCTTAATTACAATTGATGTATCATCTTTGCTTTTTATACCTTTATTAGGAAAATTTTGTGACTTTAATCATGATATATACCAAAGGTACAGTTCGATTATATAGATCAGGTCTGTACATCTCATGATATCACTAATTTATTTCATTGTATATTTGAGTTCATAGGACTTCCAAATTACTTGTTTTGTGGAGTAATACCACTCTATTGTGAGGGCGTCTAAATTGGACCTTGCGCGTGTACAATTCAACAAGTGGTTTTGCATCGCTAGCTTGCACTCCAATCTGATTGGAAACTTACTGCCCGGGCAGAATGGCCACCAATTGTTTAAACCGTCATATAGGGGTAAGCAATAAGCTGTACGGTTGGATACACAGTTCAAACGTGTACAATTATAAGTCCTGTTTTAAATACCATTAATGATTAAGTCAATTATAATGAAGAATTTGATATTAAATTTTTTAAATAAGACGAGAGATCAAAGCTACAGTAAACATCAATGGCGCCAACTGCCTGATTTAAATAAGGTGGCTTTAATGCATATATTATGGAGACCCCAAATGATTTGCAACTTGCAAAGTAATATTTCAAAGCTAAAGTTGTTTTGAGTTAGCAGATACACCTCTGAGAAATAAGTTAGCATTTAGTAATAATCTATTTGAATCTCTTGTCAATTCACCTTTGACTTCTTCTGAAGTTTAAAATATTAAGATTGAAAATAGCATCTATATATTTATGTTCTGAATTGTCTGCAAGGTAGCTAGATATATGGGTGGTTCTGCCAATGGAATGTTGTAGACCACTTTTAAATATCAGATGCTTGCAAGATATATGAATAATATAAGTTTCTTTGATGAAAAGGTACAATCCAGCTTAATTTATTAAATAACAGAAAGAATACTGACTGGCGTACCTTAGCCTCCGCTCTCGCGCTGATGGCCATACGGTGATCCTCGTTTGCCTCATTGTATCTTTCGATGACAGATTTCATGCTGGTCCATAAAAAAAGACATCTCAATGGAATGATTGGCAATGTAACAGTATTTATGCGCCACAAGCATCCTCATGTGTTATGGGAGTGATAAGGGGTTTCAAATAGTAAAAGAATAATTAGATCAATAGTACATTTTTCTTCTTTTAACACAACAGTGACAGTGAAGATAAGGTATCTAAAAGCATTGTGAGGGACTCCCCACCTGTTTTGCATCAAACAAGCAAATATTTAGGAATATAGTGGGTCAATCAATTGTATCCATCGGTCCAGTCTACTCCCTCTATCACATATTGTCTATCCTAACCTCATCAAGTTTCTTCAATTTACTTATCATCTTCGCATCTTAATATATCTTTTTCTATTCTTGATGCATCTCTATCTTTTTTCTCTTTATTTTCAGCACATTCTATATTTTTCACCCCTCTTAATTTTGGTGCCCACACATAAAGCGTCAAATAAAAAAGGATGGAGGGAGCAATTTATTTGGCCTATATGAATCACATCAAAAACATGCAATGAGGTGAGGTGCAGTTTGGCTCACAATGGTTGTCAATTTATTATGGTTTCTATTGACATATTTTCTAGTTTTCATCAAGTCGGTAAAATCTCCAATAATCATTATGGATATGTTATTAAGTGGACTGTTTCCATTTCATCCTTAAACAATATTGTGTAAACTTCCTTGTATATGAATAGGAAGAAAAGTTCTTAGGCAATATATGTTCACTAAGGATAAAGTTCAATTTACTCCGCTCAAGTATAACTAAAGTTCAAATAATCTCTTAAATTATATTTTGGTTTATTTTACCCCATCAAAACATCATGCAATTTTTTTTGTTTCTCAATACACAAGCATAGTATGAAGATCAAACTTTACGAGATGATAAAGCACATAATAACAAATATTTAAAAATGATTGTAATTTTTTTTTATTTTTATAGGGATAGTAATTTAATAGTAATTAATATTTGAGATACAAAGTTGTATGCAAAATAATGATAAAAAAATCAAATTATATTTTTTTAATATGTGTTATGATGCTCATAAAGCTTTATCTTAAGATTATGCTGGTGCTCGGAGAATTAAAAAAGATAAATTGCATGAGGTGGTAAATTGAACCAAAATTATAATTTGGCGGGGTAAAAAAAACTAAAATATAGTTTAGGGAATTATTTGGACTTTGGCTATACATAAAAGAGTAAATTGAACTATATCCTAGTAATTATACCATCTCCGTCATGGATCTTCTCCTCTTTTTTTCTTAGATTATTAGTCTAATTCCTCAAGTGGTACTCAATATACGAACTCCATTACATCTGATGGTTAATCATTAATAGAACTTCACGTAGTATTCTGTTACATTCTACTATTGTGTATTTTTTTAAAAAAAACATTCTACTATTGAGCATACTATCAAGATCAAGAAAAAATGAAAGAATCTGAGTTATGTTGATGCTGTGTGAAAAAAATTTCATAATGTACAATGGCAGAACCAACGCAAGAAGAGAAGAGGCAAGCAAGTTCCACCACGTAATTTTATTCCATGACATGAACAAAAATATTTACGACTTGTGTGGTGCTAATTACAGCTGTACATATGAATCTATGCATTCAAAAGTGAATCAACTAACATATCAGTTTTGTGTGTGTGTGTGGGTTCGGGTGGAGGGTGTATTTCAAAAATTCTATCGAATAGAACTTAAAAAAGGCACAATTTTGGTTTGGACACCGGTCAATATAAAAGTTATAACAAAAAGAGGAAGCATGTTCATCTGTATGGAGCGATTTGACTTGTTATAATACAAGCCACAAATCCCTACAATGTGCTTGGACTCTCATATTCTATTTGTCCTTGACTCGGTGAGGTTTGTGTGATTGGCACTGGCACCAGGCTAGGAAAAAATAATTATCAGTAAGAACATCATTAGTATATATATGCTAAATCAGTTGAAAATAAGGCACATATAGCGTAGAGGCACTACCGTCCGAGGCATTGCCGTCCGTTTCAGTCTAGCTTCACCCCTGATCTCATTTGAGTGTTTGTCCCATACACCCTCGTGATTATCGCACATTGTAAAGAATGAATTGTTATAATATCCAAAGTGTTGCCTTGTTATGGTTTCGTTTATGTCATTAAACTACCAATTAAATTATAAGAAAAGAAAAAGTTTGCATCACTTGTAGTCTGAACCCATTCTAAGTGTAGTCATGTTACAGTTTTAGTTTGTCATTAAGCTAACAATTAAATTATAAGAAAAAAGTTTACATCACTTTGCGCTGCCTGTAAGTAAAACTTGGTGTCTAAACCCATTCTAAGATCATAGTAAGAAAAATAGCAAACAAACAAAAGAAAAAGAAATGTTCTAAAAGTAAGTTAAAGCAAAACAGATAAAAAAATTTTAATCCTTCCATTCCAAAATAAATGTTTTTTTTTGTCTTGCAAATCACGTTTGTCCATTCGTCTTATTCACAAAATTGATGAAAATATCATTTATTTTCTTGTAAATTGGTTTAGAAATAGTTTGTGTATGTTTATTGTTTTTATATTTGTGCAATTTTTTTGAATAAGACGAATGGTTAAACATAATGTCTAAAAAGTAAAAAAATGACATTTATTTTGGGACGGAGGGAGTACAACTCGTATTGAGAAGTTATTGCATAATTGCAATTACTAGAGGCAAAAATGCATTTGAGCAAAACAGTCCTAATCCCTGCATTTACTGATGGATTGGTTTATCGAATCTTGTCGTAGCTATAGCAAAGGAAACATTACCTACACTAATTGCTCACAATTTTGCATTCCAAGAGGTGTGATGAAGTAAATATATCACCAAGTTGGTACCATCGTACGAGCGGTACAAGGTATCTACTCTAGTCACATCACTCACTTTCGCTCCCTCTCTCTCTCTCTCCCTTTCTCTCTCTGAAGCAACATAACCCTAACGATTACAAATCAATCTTGGCAAGTAATCGTACAGGAACGAGCCAAACAAACCTGGTGCTGGCAAATTCATAGAGGCGGCCGGTGCTGGAGAAGACGACGAGCCCGACCTCGGCATCGCAAAGGATGGAGAGCTCCTTGGCCTTCTTGAACAGCCCCCCTCGGCGCTTGGAGAAGGTCACTTGCCGGCTTGTCGAGTTCTCGATCCTCTTGATGACTATCTTGCCTCTCCCCATCTTCTTTCCCACCCCTAAAACAGCAAAGATCTAGAGAGATAAGGGTAAAAGCGCGATGCTATATGCTGTTGAAACTTGATAGGTGACTACCTCTCTGTTTCCCCTCTAACCAATTGGAGAAGCCTGATTTGGTCTCTCTCTCTCTCTCTCTCTCTCTCTCTCCCCCTCTATCTCTCTCTTTTTCTCTCTCTCTCTCTCTGATCCTTCTTATATATATATATATATATATATATCCCTCCCATTGAGATTGGTTGCAGCCCTGGAGGTGCTTGCTTCTTCCCTAACAAAGTATTCTAGGACCAGCTGGAAACACACATATATCAGCCTTTGGGATCCTAATTATTGTTAATGATAAACAAATCCGCGCCACTTGCTGCTCCCGCCGTATCAGCACCAGACACATGCGCATCGATGCCCATCATAGCGCAGGTTTTCTTAATCCATCTCTACTCAATCAGCTAAATGCGGCTTCTTTTTTGCTTTGTGCGTTGTTTCAGAAAGGGAAATGTTCCTGTTTCTACATTTAGCGGGCTTGCTTTCTTCCTAGGTTGTTCCTTTGCGGCATGCCATGAAAAGAAGGCACATTTGCGCTATTTCGGTGAAGGTATACATAATTGATACTCCATTCGTCCCAAAATAAGTGATATTTTTTACTTTTAAAAATCCACATTTGACCATTTGTCTTATTCAAAAAATTTATTAAAATACAAAAATAAACAAGTGATGCTTCAAGTATTTCTAATAATGAATTATTTCACAATAAAATAAATAATATTTTCACATTTTTTTAAATAATACAAATTGTCAAAGGTTGATATTTGAAAATCTAGAATGACATTTATTTTGAGACGGATGGAGTAGAATTTGTGTCTAATTTATTAATTAGGTATAGCTGTGTAAGCATCTTCAGGGTGTCATCAACCTAATCTTGCTGGCTGTTAGCTAGCCTTGCAAAGTCGTTGATGGATAATTTTTTTTTCAAAAGTAGGTTGTCGTATTTGTGGCTTTATCTAAAAATATATACCATCCTGGACTCTACCCTTACTGTTCTTTTTTCCTCCACCATATCAGTATTGGTCAAAAGGGTCCCGACATTAGCACCTTTATCCCCATTCAGCAAGAGAATTTACTTTCTCATGAAAGAATGCTTTTATCTCTCTCTCTCTCTCTCTCTCTCTCTCTCTCTCTCTCTCTCTCTCTCTCTCTCTCTCTCTCTCTCTCTCTCAAGAAAAAAGGAACACATGACATTTGGGTAATAGATGTATAGGCACCTTTGACTGTTAAGTACTCCAACCTAAAGCATATAATATCATAGTCCCTCCATCCCGATCACTTATCATTTTGAGTCTAGATATAGGAACTAAAGAAGAGTGAAAAGGATGAGATGTACTGAAAACGAGTATAGAGATAAAGATATATATGCATTAAAAATGGAGAAATATATATTGGGAAGTGAGGATGATAAGTACTGAATTAGAAAAAAAAAATTGAAGATTCAAGCACTCCTCAACATTCCAAAATGCAAAGACGATCGAGGTTTACACGTCACATGACTTATAGCTACATTTTATCCAGTAATCAAATTATTCCATGAGAGTTGGTTGGTGCACCAGCAAAGTGGAATCGTCGAATATTATATATTTGTTATAATTTAACTTATAATTAAAATTGTTTGAATTACAACTTATAATTTTATAGATTTGAACTAATTTTTAACTAAGACAAATGATCAAAGATAACATTAAAAGTCAACAACTATAATAATTTAGGAACAGTGGGAATAGTTTACTTTAAAGACTGCTATCATGTTAATTTTGTGCCGTATAATGAATGCGCACCCAAACATGTAGGTGGCAAAACCGTATGGAGTTGCTACACAATAAAGTTGATCAGACACTCTTTTCGAATCCAATGGCGTATTAATTAATAAATATTCACTATGTTCAGAAGTTATTTGAGTTTTGACCAAAAGTGTCCTGGCATCATTTCAAAATTTAAAGCACATTTTGATTCAGTGCACCCTTAAGGCTCCTTTGGAGCGTAGGGATTTCACAATAATCATATAGAAATTTCATAATAATTGGTTCAATTTTGTAGGAAAAACATAGGATTTAGAAAAAGAATCCATGTCCCAAAGGGGCCCAGGAATGCAACGAAACTATTGATTTTTTTTCTTATATTGCACATTACCCATGCATGATTAAAATAATAATGATATTAAGATATTACTTTCATGTATGAATCTAATGGCTGAAATTTTGTATAAAATTAAAAATGTATACATACATTGATGAAGTGATATTTGGTAAAAGATTCGCTACAAGAAATGGAGCTTTAGTCATCAAGTGCAGCCAAGAAATTTGATCACTAAAAATTGATCTATAGTGACTAAGATTTGGTTTTATTGGTGGACATATATTTCTTTAGCAAGGTAGTTCCTAAACACATTTAATTATTTAAGATTCCTTAGTTGCTATAGTATAATTTTAGAGGTAATTTAAGAGATATTACCTCCTTTTTAGGGTGGACTGGTTTTGAACCATACAAGAGGCAACTGAGTACACAAACGCTGCCATCCATGTGCCAGGACGACCTTGGTGATCTCGTGGCGTGCGCCCAACTTGCACCGTGCACGTGACACTCACTGTTCCCAAATTATCTTGCGAAAAACATTTTGGAACACCATGTGATGAGTTCGCTCCGACCAACTCATGTGCCAGTACGGGTCGAAAAATTTTGACCGCGGGCATTGAGACTATTGGCTTAGCAATAACCAAGGTAGTTAATTGGATTAGCTGTGCGGTCTCAAATCTGTGTGCGTGGCTCATGGCTGCATTCACTACGGTCTTCGGTTAGAGACAATACTCGCTCTGATATGAAAAGAAAGTCGTTTGGATAAGGTTATATAGTCAAATATTATAAATTACAAATATTTTTTAATTTGTCTAGTTTAGATATGTAAAATTATATGATTAGATTTAGAGTGAATTTCACAAAACTACAGCTAGTTTATCAAAATTATCACAAAACTATAGATTTAAAGAAGTGTTTCACAAAAAAAACTACGGATTTAATGCATCCATGTATCACAAAACTACATATTTAAGAAATTATATCATAAAACTATATATTCTGCGAGTGGTGTATCACAAAGCTACAGATTTAAAAAAATCACAAAAATTGTAGTTTTATGATATATCACTCACAAAAAACATAGTTTTGCGGTATACTTTATTAAATCTATAGTTTTGTGATATATGGATACACTAAATCTGTAGTTCTGTGAAATTATGTGTTAAATCTATAGTTTTGTGATAGTTTCGACAAGTTAGTTATAGTTTTGTGAAATTTACTTAGATTTATCTTAAAAAAGTACTTTCATAAAAGTATAATGTCACTTTTTTATAAATATTTTTATAGAAAATAAAAATCAATGTTGTGTTTTGAAGATCAGACCATTGTTCAAAACGATTTGCTTTTTTTTATTAAGGGGGGGGTACTAAATGTCCACATGGATAGAAATATTTATCAACCGTGCATGCAAATACGAGAGATATTTCATCCGTTTTGAAATTGTTGTCGCGAGAGGAGCTAGTTTTGTTTTAGCGTAGAAATAAAATAGCACTGTGTCCCAATATCATCAATTACGAAGTGCAGGGAGTAATAAAGCAATACTACGACAGGCCTAAATGGGCGTCGCTGTCCTCGAGCTCCCGCAGATCCGCTGGTCAGATCATGAGCCGGCCAGCCCCTAACACTACGACGAGCCAAGCAAGACAGTATGTAAGGCATCGTATTAATAACAACGCACTTCGTCATATAATGATGTATGACGCTAAAATGATGTACGGCCGAGGAACCAGCATCAAAAAAACTTAAACATACTGCTACATCCGTTCCAAAATATAAATATTTTTAGGTTTTTAATAAAGTTAAACTCTTTTAACTTTAAATAATAATATTTAAAAAATTACATAATTTTTAATATAAAAATATAATTTATATGAAAGTTTAATTTATGATAAATCTAAAAAATATAATTTTTATATAATATTATATTATTAATTATATATTATTAATGATTAAAGTGATAAAAGTTTGACTTTAACAAAACCTAAAAATGCTTATATTTTAGAACGAAAAGAGTACGTCACGAGGGAGCAGATGGTAGACAGCAACGCAATGTATGATGATAGTGGTTCGCATCCGTCAGCAAAAAAATAATATGTCAGCTAGCTCATCTTTTCTTCTGAATATTTGATGGAAAAATTCAGTGTTCTGTTGTATATGTGTGGACCCGAGATACACAACCGTTGCTGCATGTTATTATTAAATTGCACTATATAGCTAGCTGACATGACACAAACAGATATCAGAGATGATTTGTCTGTAAATGAAGTAGGAAAGCAATTAGCTAAGCTATGAATATATAGTACTACGTTCGTGAAATACTGTCTGTTTGGGACAGTCAAACTGAACTAAAATTAATAGAACTGACGAGCTCTATCCGAACGACATGAATTTTGAAATGGAGGGTGTAGTTTATATATATGGCAATGGAGCGATGACATGGTTTGAGGCCAAGACATGGTCAAGTCGTGGTGATTATTATCTGGCCCGTATTTAGCTAAGGGAGATGCTTGTCCTTATTGGCATGACTTGTTCTTGTTCTTCTTTATTTTATTTAAATCAATGTCAAAGACGCGGCCTTGGTGCGGTGCATTGGATTTGACCAAACAAATGGCTGTAGGCTTTTATTTAATATAATGCATGCGTAAGATGACAGGATAGAAACTACCTTGATATATTTTTCTTTTGGGGCTAAGTCGTATGTGATCGGTGTACATTTTGTTGTGAGACGGAGGGTAAGAAGAAAGCAGATTATACAGAGTGACGACATATGATCTAGATTAGATACTCTCTCCGTCTCATATTATCTGTCATCCTAGAGCTTTCAAGTTTACTCAATTTATTTGTCATACTCGCTTCTCAATACAACTTTTTTCATTCTCAATACGTACATATCTCTATCTCTTTCTTTTTTATTTTTTTTATTTTCAGCACATCTCATTTTTTCTACCTCTTTTTAATTCTTATGCCCACAAAGATGCACACAGATGTTGGAAATTTCCAGAAAAAAAAATGGAAGGGGTAAGAAGAAAGCCAGATTGCCAGGCGCGCGCCCGCCAGAAAATGGTGGCTGGACTCGATGCCGAAATGGGCCCTGTTTTTGTGGTGGACAAGCGGCTCATCGCGGGCTTCCTCAAGGCATTCCACTGGGCTGGGCCGCGGCCTTGCTAAAGCCACTCCTCTGCAGCTCGCGTCGCGGATTCGCGGTCTTCCTCGAGGTATTCCATGTTTACCATCCAAGAACAGTTCTTATGGTCTATGGATGGACCGTTTCTCCCCTATTTAACTTCAGCTCCTGCTTGCTCCAAAGCAAAATTAGCTAGGGTACGCTCTCATGATCCTTGTCTGATGCCTGAAATAATCAATGGTGTGCTTCATCCCTGAATTGTTTTGTTATTACCTTGGCTTCTGAATATTTTGATACTGAAGCCGACCGGCCGGCCGACAAGATCAATAGAACTGATTCCACGCCACCGATCTCCTATGCTCCGCACCGCAGGTAACAGCCACACTTTATCGGCCTTGATTCCCCATTTCGATCCCTTTGTCGATCATCACGCACAAACCGGCCGGCCCGTCTCGTCTCGGCTACGTACCTGCTGCAAAGGGCACTGCGACCCTGACCCTCCCCTGCCGGCGCCGGCGGCCGGCCGCTGGTTCATCAGGCGCGCTGCCAATCGCCGGCCGGCAAGCGGCTTGCCGGCCGGTGCGTGCATCCTATCCAAATTCCGGCGTGGGCCATGCATCTGCGTCGTCCCATCCCCCGCGTGTGGCGGCATGGCACCGCGAAAGCACCAGCAGCGGCAGCTCCCGCGCTCTCTTTGTGTCATGTGTGTCGCGGAATCCCTTAAAGGGTAAAGCGTGCTCCATGCATACGTGCCCACAGGGGCCGGCAATCGGCATGCAGCTGCTTCGCTCCACCTCGACATAGGCGGCAAAGGGGAAGCTAGCTAGCGGCTCGTGTGGACCACGCGTGCGAGCGTGCACCAATGGTTGGCACAGTAGCGCACGGCGACGCGTCGATCATTGGTGCGCTTGAGAGGAGGAGGATTGGAGGAGGAAGAACATGAAGACAGGCAGAACAGAGAACCAGGCCGGAAATGAATAAAGGCGAGCGAGCCGCGAGCGAGGGAGAGCGAGGACACGCATATAGTAAGGGCGATGGATTGGAGGAGGGAGACGCGACTCGACGAACGGATGGTGTGCACGGCAAAAGCGGCGCGCATTTACGAGCGGTGGTGCAGTCTTCTCCCTGCGCCGTGTGTTGTAGACCTCTGAAAAGTCCGTTTATTTTCTCGTCCAAGCACTACTCTAAACACTTATTTTAGTTTGAATTTCATTTAGGAACAGAAGTCCTACATTCTTTGCATCATTGGCACACATCATGCTTTTCTATCAACTATTTTTGTGGCAGCAATCGGTAACTCTCTGTTCCAAAATAACTTTACGAGGTTTGGTTAAACATATATTTGACCAACTATTTTTATAAATTATATTCCCTCCGTCCCATATAATAAGTCAGTCTGAGTTCCTCAAGTTTTATCAAATTATAAGTCGTTCTCACTTTTCGATACATATTTTTCTCTTCTCTGTACATCTCTATTTTATCTTTCTCCTCTTTTCAAAATATCTCACCTTTTTTACTTTTTTTAATTCACGTGCTCATACTCAAAATAACTTATAAAATAGGATGAAGGGAGTATATATTATTAAATATCTCTTATGTCAAATTTAAAAAGTACAAGTATCATCCTGTTAGAGTTAATTCAATATATAGAAATTACTGATCAAAATTAGAATTGAGCAAACCCCGAGGGAAACTTATTTTTTGGACAGACAGGGTAGTTTATAAACTTGTTTTGTCATGTTATAAGTTTTTTTTTGCTTTTTTCCTAAAAAATGATAACTTAATATTTAGTAAGAAATTAAACAAGAAACATATTTGTTCCTAGGCATTACTATTACGAAGAAACTAGCCCACAATATAGTTGGCCATGTGGGCTGGACCAAATGGGCCTGCACGAGGCCTAGCTATTTTGGCTCGGCCCGAGCACGCCACGGCACAGCATGGAGACTAGGTGGGCTGGGCCGGCCCGAGGCACAACATGGGCCACACCTGGGCTGGCCACAGGCCTGTTGCCCTGGCACGAGTGTGGCCCAATTAAGCTGACCCGTCTAAGCTCGACACCGGCCCATTGAGCCCATCAAGCATGACTCCGTCCGACAGGCTCGTGAACTATATAGTTTAAATTTGAAGTTAAATGTCATGTAATTTGTCCAAATTATATTTAAGATTTAAGATTTTACACCAAATTTTAACAAATTTTAGTAATTTTTTGGAATAAAGAAGATTTTTTCTCTTGTTCGCTTAAAATTAGTCGGCTCATGCTTGGGTATAGGGTGGCGACCCGTGGGCTGGTATGACATGACTCGATTATTTAATGGGCCGTGCCGAGCTACCTCGGAGAAGTCACAAGCCCGGCCGGACCCTAGCTGAGCCGGCCCGGCACGGCCTGTTGGCCACCTATAGCCCACAGTGCTTTGATACTTGTTTTTAAATTAACCATTCTTGTCCTTAGAAAATAGCTCAAAACTGATAATCACCACAAGCAGTAGTGGTATATTTTTATAATAAAGACAATAATGTGAGAATAGGTTAATGAGGCATCAATGCTAATATAACTTTATGTGTAATAGGATTATAGTTTATTGTAGTTCTATTTCCTTCAAGAGCGAATATTTTTATTTTTAGATGTCATATTTAACTCTTCATTTTATTTAGAAATTTGTAAAAACATTATTTATTTTATTATGATTAATTTTATTATAAATATATTTTAAACATAATTAATTTATTTTTATATTTATAAAAAATTAAATAAGATAAAAATCAAACATGTTGCTAAAAGTAAAAAATGTCAAGATTTAAGACGGAGAAAGAAAGTACCCACATTCATTGACCTATTTTTTCCCAGGGTCGACTTTTGGGACAATGACTGGCCTAGATAAACGAGCCAAGAGCCACCAGCGATCCATACTCTCTGCAGCGGAGAAAAAATTGCGGAGCACTGTAGCATATGCTACAGTAAAGTAGAGAAAGCAAAATAATTCTCTGCAATAACACTGTAGTGATTTACTATGTAATCAGAACTGTTTATATATTATTGTACATCTGTATTGTTTGTGTGTTACTGTAGCAATGAATCTGAAGCGTCTATTTTTAATCAGATAGCTGAACCTATACAAATTCCTAACTATGTACAGTGCTCCTCTAAATTTTCTCCTTTTACTGGAGAGGATGCGAATGCCCAGCAAGCGCGTTACTATGCTGTGGACAGAACATCAATCGAACGGGCAGTGAGCTGATCCGACCAGCGGGGTCGCCCGCTGATTATCAGTAGGGGTCCAGTTTTTGTGGTTCAGTTTAATTAAGAAAAAAAGGAGAATCTATTGATGATTGATGCTCTTCGTGTTGCATTGCGATGCTAGGATCTAATAGTATCACATGTCTTGTCTGCATTTATAAAATAATAAGGAAGACTTTGTCTCCAAACCAGTCAGTTGAAAAAAAAATGCATCCTGCTCACCAATTGTTTTTTCGAACATTGGAATTCACATACACTTTAATTTCTTCCCCTCTCCTCTCCAGCTAGCCCAGCGCACCGCCGTCATATTGCGCTTGCTAGCTGCCCCTCCTTCTTCTTCATCATCCATGGCGCCTCCTTTTTTCATCGTCCATGGCACCTCTGACCGATCTAAGCTCCTTCACCTACGACATCGTCTGTCGGAGCCACCCTACCGCTCTCCACCATGACCATCGTTAACCTATCAACATCTGATACCCCGACCACGCACCACCACTACCCATATATCGGAGGTCTCCCACCACCGTGGTGGATCGTACCTCCTCGCCATCCCGCTTACCGCATGTTACCACTGTTGATTGTCCAACGAACCATCTAAAGCAGGTGGAATGCCGTAATTCCCATCTCAAAACCCTTTCATATCCCTTTTAATGCAAAGATATGTAGCTCTCCTACCTATTCGAGAAAAAAACTGTTTCATATGAATTGTCTCGTGGATCAGCTTTCAATATGGAGCCAGTGAGCAAATTATGGTCACTTGGATCCAAAACTTGCCATATGTGAAATGGATATATACAAATTTGTCTGAATCTATATATACTAGTGACAGCCTAAAGATGCATTGTTGCCGCCTCACCGCTGAATGACATTGCCGCGCTGCCAGATGCCACCACCCAAAGCTGCTCCCTCACACAGCCGCCAGCTCGATGCCGCCCGAAGTCCGCTCGCCACCGCTGCCGTTGTCTGGAGCTATGCTGCTGCCACTAGCCGCCCGCCCTTACGTTGTGTGTGAGAGAGATGCGGATGAGGGCTAGAGAGAGATTTAAGAGAAAGGGAGATAGAAAGAGAGAGGAGCGAGATTTAGACAAAATTTGAAATGCCCCGGGGGGTGCTGATTTTCCTAAAAAAACATGAAAATCCTAGAGAAAATTTTAGATTTCTCAAAAATTAGGCAAACTCACGGGAAAAGAGAAATTTTCTCTACTCTTATGTTTTCTAACTCACATAGAAAAACTATCATTCCCTAGCGTCCGAAAGAAATCCTAAGGAACAAGAAAATTTTCTAAGGAAACTTGTCAGCGGTGAGATCTACTCCTAGCTCACACGTCACATGGCATATGATGTAAACGAATGAACATTTGTAAATGAAAAAAAAATGTAGTCAAAACACCTGACCGCGCTGCCCAGCTAGAGATGTGCATATACTCGTGGCCATACAGTACGCAGATAGGCCTCACCAATAATAATGACTTTATCATTCGCCCTCACCAGTGGCAGCAGTAGGCTACCAGCATGCACGAGCTAGGCAGCCATACCTTGGCTCAGGTCGCGGCCCCACCATGCAGCCAGTACTTTGCAGTTTGGACATTGGAGCGAGGAAGGATTACCGAATCAACGCCATGAGAGATCAGAAGCACGCATTTGAGACAAGGATAAAAAAATCAGCATAGTAGTACATCATGGAGCATTATTATTACTCTCCCTTTTCAAAATATAAGATTTTTTAATTTAGTAAAGTCAAACTTTTATTATTTTAATCATTAATAATGATGAGGTAATAATGCTTTATTATATAAAAAATATATTTTTTGAATTCATCATCAAACAAACTTTTATTATAAAATATATTTTATATTATAAATAATTTTTAAAATATTATTAGATAAATGTTAAAAGAGTTTGATTTTAGATAAACTTAAAAATGGCTTATATTTTGAAACGGAGGTCCTCCATGCATACTAGTAAAAACGGTCCATGCATATCTTATTCGTCAGTCTTTACTGACTCATGGCCCGGAGCGCATATGCCTCCTCTACCGCCAGCTACCCTCGTGTCACTGTCGATGCCTTTCTCCTTTCACCTCGAGCTCCAGCTCTTATGGCCTCTGCTCGTTACTTTTGATAGCGCACCACCAGTTGGACATGGCATGGACAAGCAATAACAGAGGTAGAAGTAAATGAGCTAGAAGCGTCGTCGTCGTCGTCCATGGCACTAGCAAAAGCTGACCGTCCTTTATAAATACCACTAGCTTGGACTTGAAAAGCTTCTACCACTACTTCGATCTATTATAGTGACTTAGTTAAAAACTTTTGCTCAAATGCTACCTCATTACCCAGGTAACCCTCCTCATCGCCATCACCATCACCATCAGTGCGTCTACCAGCAAGAACAGCCATTAATACCGAACCCTACTGCTGCTTTCCTCATGCCGGCAACCGCGTCCTGGGACGAGTACGGCGGGCAGATCTTCCCGGCCGCCGACATGTACAACCAGCAGGAGACCCTGGAGGCGGTGCTCCGGCAGGCCGTGACTGCTCCGCGGCAGCAGGATCACCATCCGGCGGTGGAGCGTGAGCTTGAGTCGTCGAGGGATGGTGCTGCTCCAGCCGTGGACGACGGCGTCGCTCCAGCTGCGGTAGTTCCGCAGAGGAGACCGGTCCGGACGGACCGGCACAGCAAGATCCGCACGGCGCAGGGCGTGCGCGACCGGCGGATGCGGCTGTCGGTCGGCGTCGCGCGCGACTTCTTCGCGCTCCAGGACCGCTTGGGCTTCGACAAGGCCAGCAAGACCGTCAACTGGCTCCTCATCCAGTCCAAGCCGGCCATCGACAGCCTTTGCGACACATCCATGCCGGGGGCTCCCGTGTTCGGGCCGACGGTGGTGAAGGGGAAGAAAGGGGAGGGAAGCTCGTCGAGCCCTGGCTGCTTCAAGGACACGAGGGAGAGAGTAAGAAGCAGAGGCGCTCTTGATCCGGCGGCCGCGTTCATGGAGGATCGCGGCGGTTCTGTGCTAGACTGGAACATGTCGGAGGCCGCAGCCACGGCGCCGGCCGCGATGGAGCTGACGCAGCCAATGGAGGAGCTGGAGTATTACCAGTACTACCAGCTGGAGGAGATGATGAGATGCAACAATGGAGTACTACCAAGGTGATTTCTTGTTGTGTATGGTATGCAAACAACTTTAATATTTAGCCCAAGTTTTAAACTCTAAAACGTCTGAAGTCTTCGAAGACTGAATTAATCTTCTGCTGCCATGATCTGATGCAACCTTGCTAAGATTATGTATATATAAATGATATTCTATATTAATCAAGACCCCTTCACTTGGGTCTGTGGGTATTGAGGTTTACTAATGGCAATACTCACAAATTGCTGCTGGTTTTCTTCAGCTGACAATAGTGCAAATTATATTTATTGGATCTACTTGCTGACGTGCTAACTAAAAGTTTTAAAGGTGTATGTTCTGAGTTTTCTTGAGTTCCTAGGGCATATGATTCTTCAGTTTCGATTTGATGCCAGAAGATTTCAACCAGTATCAATATGAAGTGAAATCCTGGAACCCTACCTTACTAAATCTTGAAATTTAACTACATTCTACCTTAAGGCACAGGATATTGGCACAAGAAAAGAATTCGTTGATAAAACTTGAGACATATATAGGCAGGATGTGAACACGATATGAATAGCATAGTCACATGACAATTGAAATGAAATTGTGTTTTCTGGGTTACTATTTTCTACTGATTTAAATGATTTTACAACTATAGAATTGCATGAAGTGGACTACCAGCTGTGGATGGTCAATTTACTTACTCCTAGTGCCTTGGCATAATTTTCCATCTTTAAGGTCCTAAAACTCAGTTGTTAACTAGGATAGTTTGAACTGATGAATAGTTAAAAACTTTCTTCTTCAAATTGAGTATTTAATCCATTTTGAATGGGATCGAATGTCTCTGAAGTCTGAATCAAGACTTTTGAGTTGATTGCCTGTTTACATACAAAATTCATGTAGATTTATAAGGCCCTGGAGAAGTGAATGTATAGTGTTACTTTCAACTTTTTTCCAGGGATATGTACACCTGAATAATGTGCAATTTGCTTATAAGTGTAGAAGAATTCATTCTTCAAAAGACTTCACAATATTCATCTAGACTTACAAGAACATCATAGTTTTTTTTTAGCTTGGACATATACACTAGAGCTGTAGTATTAGACCTGCAATTATACGCACATCATGCATACTTCTTGATATCAGCGATGATTTGAGGCCTTTGCAAGTTGCAACCAACATGGAGCGTTGCGATTCTTTTGTGGCACCATGCGCTATCCAGGATCTGCTAAATTTATTTTTGGGGATAAACCCCACTGAGATGCACTAAGTTCTATCCCAGGGATCAAACCCAGGTGGACAGTGCTCACCACCGAGGTGAAGCCTTGTTCTCAAGGTACAGCATAGGTTTGATACTGCCCATTCACTACTACTTTTTATACATAGGATTATGATTGTATAATATGCTTCTCCCTTTTTTACATGCTTAGAATGAGTTTGTCATACTATTTTTTTAATATTGAATGTAGATATTTTCCCCTAAATACATTAATTGGGCCATTTTCTTAAGATTTCAAACTTACTTTATCGAATATAATTCCCAGTTGCACCTGGGGCAGCCTCTCGCTGTAATGTTTCTCTCTTCTCCAGTGGTGGGGCTTTAGGTAGTTATTTTGCAAGATTGGAAGTTCACATTTCCCTCTAATTAGAAAAAATACTAGGAGGAAAAACTTCTCAATTAAGACTGTTCGAGTGACAGCAAGTAAAGTTGTTGTGCCTTCAATCATTGATGAACACCTTGTAGGAATTTACATCATGGAAAAGAAAACGTGGGGTATATGGTAGCCCAGCCTGCTGCGTAGTGCACTGCTAATAATTTTAATCCATCGCTAGTACAATGGACAAGCTTTGGTATTTCCACCTGCCGATCGAACTAATTAAAAATACTGGATTGAGAAGTTAAGCACACAAAAATTGTTAATTACCTACAGGTGATCTCTGTGGAGGGTAAAAGTAAATTGTTCAAAGAAACCATAATTTAAGGTTAATAATTTAAAATTAGTCGTTATCATTAGAATAAATAGAGATAGCTATACAATATATACTATGTAAGTTTTATTTTCCAAATGGGTTTGTTTTCTTCAATTAAATAAACGTTTGGATGCACTGTATATATTTATTTTATGAGGCACGTATAGTGTATAGCTGTGTACTCAAGGTCTATATATATGCTTGGAGGCTGTCTTGTTCTGCCAATTATATATTCCCTGAGGCAGGTCGTTTATATTTTACTATAATATAATACCAACTACACTGCAAACCAAAATAAAAACAATAGGAAAATCATACACTATGTTGTATGGGAAAAAACATCGACTCATCACCTTACAATGACGCTTGTTCATATAACTGACA
>BCLF01000091.1:1024876-1036332 GCA_001602275.1 Zoysia japonica
ATTTAAGTTTTTTCCATCTAAAATAGTTTATGTTTAGATATGTTACTGGTTAAAGAGTTTTAGAGCGGGTCAATATTTTGAAGTGTTTACATCTGTAGACAGATGAAGAAATGGGAGTGCATAAAATCTTACATACCACCATGGATTGTTGAGATAGATTCCTGTGTTTTAGAGGGGCCCCTTCATTAGTAGTGCAAAATTATTGTCACTGATAACAACTCTTGCATGAAAGTGAAATAGAGTTATTGTATTAGCGATAATAATACCTCTAGCTCAAACAATAAGCTAAAACTATATATTGTCTCAGTGATAATGATTTAGAAATAAAAAAAAATACTCCCTCTAATTTTAAAATATTAACACCGTTAGTTACATTATATTTAACCATTCGTTTTATTCAAAAAATTAATTCGAATATGTAAAATTATTAGTCGTGTTTTCAATACCCTTAATGATAAAATAAATTATAACAAAATATATACTCCCTTCGTTCCAAAATATAAGTATTTCTAAGTTTATTTAAAGTCAAACTTTAACCACTTTGACTAATAATAATGTATAATTAATAAAATTTTATTATATAAAATTATATTTTTTATTCATCATAAAATAAGCTTTCGAAAAAAGTATTTTTTTATATTAAAAATTATGTAATTTTGTAAATATTATTAGTAAAAGTTAGTAAAATTTGACTTTATTCAAACCTAATATTTTTTTAAAAAAAATAAAATTAATGAATAAAAATAATGTTAAATATTAACAGTGCTAATATTTTAAAATTGAAGGGAGGACGTGCCTCATGTCACACTGGCGCTCACCAGCATTCCTCACCTTTTCCGAGCGGCTGCTCCGTGAACAATAAGGCCCCTGCTCCTTGGTCTCCGGTTCAGCGTACGGTGACGGCCACACATGAGCGGACAGAACTAGGGCTAAAAGTGGTACAAAAATTTCTGGTTCTGATCGGTTTCATTTACCATTTTTTCTATCGTTTTTAGATAGATGGAAAAAATATGAAAACGGACAAAAACGGTAAAATGAAAAATAAAAACGGTAATGACAATTGTATGGCCTTTTTTTCTTCGACCGTTTCAACGAAATTGTGTTTTACCGGATTTTTTCTTTTTTTACTATTTTTCTTAAATACGAAAATCAGCTTAGACCTGTCGATGAGTCGAAAGACAACTATCCACCAGGCCCACTGGAAAGAGAGAAATGTTGAATGCGTGTTTCAACCCCAGCTGGAGCAGAGGTTGCACTGAAACCTCAAAACAATATTCAACATCTTTTAAATATTAATATTTTTTAATTAGTAAATCTAATTAATATTTCATTTACGAATTTATATTCTTTGCAATTAAATCTACAAAATGAGATTTCATTTGAATATATTTTAAAAAAATAAAAAATAAAAGTTACAAATCAAACAACCTTTGTATGAATTTATTTTTCAATGACATCTATATTATTACATTTTTAACTTAATTTCGGTTACCGATCGTTTCCGATATATTACCATCTGAATTGTTTCATTTTCAGAACTCTGTATTTTTTCTGACTGTTTTTGTTTTTAGTTTTTCCGTTTTTGTTTTTCGTTCGGTATTTGAAATATGAAAATAAAAATAATAGAGCATTTTTCACCGTTTTCCACCGTTTTTAAACCAGACAGAACCGATCACCGATGTCGGCAAAGCATGGCCGGTGCATGGACACGGGCCAGGGTGGCCGGTCGCGCGCCGCGCCGCGGTCCATGTCGTACAGCTAAGCACGTCACGCCGCACAGCCATGCATAGCCGCAGCGAGATCAGGACGACGACGGCCCACCACGGCCGCGGTCGAGGCTTTATACCTCACTAACGGCTGGGACGTGTCAGCTCACGTTCCTACCCAGCGGCCCAAGCATAGCACGGTTGGTCAAATATCGTGCCATTCCAGCCTGTTAGCCCGCGAGCATAGCGGCCCAATTAGTCAGCTGGCACGAAAATAGCCCGCTGCCGGCAACGAGATGGAGAGCAGAGGAAGGCTCGAGTACGGTAACTGGAGACTGTAGAGGGAGAAAAAAAGTAAAAACTAATGTTTTCGTAAAGCCATATCTGGGCCGTATTATAATTACGGTAACTAATGTTTTCATAAATCCGCAACTCGAAAAGCCGAGACTCTTACATGATTTACACCTATGTGTACATAACGGAGGTAATAACTACAGGACTCTTACATAATTTACACCTATGTGTACATAGCGGAGGTAATAACTTACAGGACTCTTACATGATTTACACCTATGTGTACATAGCGGAGGTAATAACTACAGCCTCCGTTTTAAAATATAAGCATTTTTAAGTTTGAATAAGGTCAAATTTTTTTAACTTTTAATAATAATATTTAGCAAATTAAATATTTTCTAATATAAAAAATAATTTTTATAAAGTTTATTTCATAATAAATTTAAAAAATATATAGTTTTTATATGATAAAATATTATTAATTATACATTAGCAATGGTTAAAATGATAAAAATTTAACTTTGACTTAATTTAAAAATAATAGTATTTTGAAACGGAGGGAGTAACAGTTAAAAACCATTTTGGCTTGATCTTGTCACCCAGGCTATTTACAAATTATACACAGTTCGCAAAACTCAGGAGCACCCTTCTTCCACCTTCAACAGCCACCACTCGCGGGCTTGATGGAGCTTCGCAGGCCGTTGCCCCTGAGCGAGGTGTGCTCCTCGGCTTCGGACTGGGAGCAGACGATCACCACCGAGAGCCCGTTCACGTGCGCCTCCTGCATGATGTTGACGGCGTTGTCGACGGTCATTCCGGGGATGACCTTCATCAGGACCTTGACGACGTACTCACGCCGGTTGTAGTTGTCGCTGTGCAGGATGACGCGGTATGGAGGCGTCATCTTGCGCTTCTTCCTGCAGGACACATGAATTTAATTTGGTCACGACATGGTTTGCGATTACGCATTCAAATAAAAGATCAACAGCTACAATACATATAACTATAAATATCTGGAATTCAGAAAAAGTAGGAAAAGTATTCAGGGCGGCAGCAAATGTATCGCTTACTTGACATCAAATTCAGACTGGCGACCAGGAATAACTTTTTCTGCTGGCCGATCAAGCACACCGTCACCTTTTCCTGATGCAACTGCTGCCAGAGCGGAACTGCATGAATTTGGCACCTTGTTTTGTAAAGAAAGGATCTATCTCCTGCAGAACATTTGGAAAAAGGAGCAAAAAATTAGCTAACTGTTCTTTTAAGAGCACAACAGTCCAAGATAATAAAAAAAAGCAATCTAAATTATCATATCTTCAGCATAGAGTTCTTAGCCACATGCTGGCCTCAACAGGTTGAAAGATAAACAGCTGTTACACATAATCACCGTAGTGCAGTAATAGCTTAGAGAAAGATTGGTGGATCGACATTGAGAAAGATCTCTTGGGCAGGGAATGAACTGAATCCTCATCTAGTTATTTGAGTTTATAAGGAAACAAATAATCACGTTTTCAGAAACACTAGCTGGAATGAGCAGCAGTTCATTGGGCTGCAAAGGAAGAATGCTGTTTGGGGTTGTTGCAGTTGGAATCAATCTGATAGTTTCTATCATACTTAAAGAAATGACATGAAGACGTGATCGTTGGATAATAGAGAAGAACCTCGCGTCCGACAAACATGTCCATAGCTAAAGAATACTAGAGAAATAAACCAAAGCAGAGTGGATAACATTAGCATAGTGGCATTGCCTTTCTATTGCCAATAAAAGTCAGCAAGTTGATAGTAGGAGCCTAAAAGGAGTCTACTTTCTCATGCACAAATTGGCCATGTAGGTGAAAGATTCCAACAGCAGCATAAAAACATCAATATATTACTACCAATGGTTCTAAAAGTCCTGAAAGAGTAGCAATGGAGCAAGAGGATACAAGAAACAAATGGTTCTTCTATTTCCTAAAATCAAGCTGGACACTATTGCACCAAACAATACGCACTAGTTGCACATGAAACAAATAATCTAAGATAAAATCATAATATCTCTAGCGCAGCGTTCATAGTCACATGTTATTGTTGCAAGGCATTTAACATTTCTTATCACCGCTGCCAATAACAGAGTCGATGATTTTAGCATACAGTGGCATCGCCTGCCTATTGCCAATCCGAGCCTGCAGCTTCGATAACAGAGAACCGAAGGAAGGACTGTTCTCTCCTGACCGAATGGACAAAGTTTCTATCAGGAAACATCGGCGCATCCTTTGCCAAAAAGAAAAGAAAATCTGTAATGGCAGCCCAGCGACTCTAGCTCATTTTTCCTGTAGGTTCGGCTCGAACTGAACAGCTCCGAAGCGCAATGTTCTACTAGCTGAATCAACGTTAGACAGTGCTACGAACCCACATGCTCCTCCCACTTTGCATCCAGAAGACAGAAATGGGGAATCCAAGAACCGGATAAAAGATAGAGGACGGGCCTGCCGCCGCGTGGCGAGTCATGAAGACGCTCGCTGCCGAGAACGCGATCTGGCTGGCCTCCATGTCGCCCAGCGCCGTCGCCGCGGTCGGAGCCCTGCTGGCCTCTAATCCTCTCCCTCTTCCCTGCTCCCGCGGTGGCGAAGGCTCCGTGGGCCGCCGGTCGACGTGCGGCGCAGATTGTGAGCGGAAAAATAAAATTTTCTGGCCCAGTTGTTTCGTTCGCGTCGCGGGGGAGCCACCTGTTAGGCCAGTCTGCGGTCCGGATTTCTGGGCCACTGGTCACACCAAGATTTTACCCACACTGATGAAAGGCTAATGGTTAAACTTACCCTTGCACCCTTCATTGTTCATTGTTGAAGTGTTTTTTTTTTAAATTGTTGTTCTCTTTAACTTTTAACATCAGTTTTGATCATTTGACTTATTAAAAAAATAATTTAGATGTGTAAAATTGTAAGTTATGATTCAAAAAATTTAATGATAAAATAAATTACAATAAAATATATAATATTTATTAGACTTTTAAAGATGAATAGTGTAAGTTAATATTATAAGTCAACAATGATAATAATTTAGACATAGAATAGTACTGTTTAGAGTGTCTAACGTGGAGTCCGGTCGACCAAATGGGCACATCCGTTATCCCCATGAATTTGCCGGAAGCACGAATGGCAAACTTTCCGTTTCTCACCAGTCAAAAAAAAAATGTTTGAGAGTGTTCGGCGGCTGATTTAGTTGCTGCAGCTGCCGTTCATCCTTGCTATTTTATTGTGCTAAACCAGCAGTTGCAGCTATTAAACAAGGTACTGAATATGCCCCTTAGTTTCTCGATAAACCATTGGCCTTCATACGGACTGAAATGTGCATTCGAAAGAGTTCAAGCAGCCTTCCTCTCAACGCCGGCGGATTGAATTAAAAACGCATATAGACTTTTTTAGGCCCACCTGTAGAAATGAGTTTTGCAGTAGTGAGGCAGCAATATTTTACATCGTTGTACTTCTTTTGTTTGAATGAACTCATTTGAAGGCCCATTCTAAAATATCATTCGTCTTATTAAAAAAATTATTTAAATGGGTAAAATTTTATTATTATTTAATTTATCATTAGTAGAATTTAAATTACGACTAATAATTTTACATATTAAAATAAATTTTTTGAATAAAACGAATAATCAAAGTTAGTGTTAGAAGTCAACGGTATCAATAACTTAAAACCGGAGAGAGTATTTCATGCTACCAAAATGATGAGTTCGAACAGGTTTCTAGCTCCTTTGTCAACTTGTATTTCCTTGAAGCACCAGCTAGTAAAACGGCCCATATTGATCCTAGCTATTCAATTAATCCTCGTAACCGAAAAAAAAACAACAGTTTAAGAACACCTTTCCCAACTTTTCAACAATTAAAAGCCACTTTACTTGACACCACGCTTCACACTTTGTAATTTAAACCACAGTAGCTCTCGCCATTCTAAAAAGACCATTCCACCCCATTCCCCCACACCAATGATGCTCGCCTGTTAATCCTTCACATGCCGCAATTCAACCTGTTGCCAGGGGTGGACGTCGACAAAGCTTGCACTGTGATAATCATGGAGAAGACGGTAATCATACGGTGATGAGGTGGTGTCTAATGGAGGCAGTGCATGGCCCACCTCGCTTCACGCGTCCGGCCGATCGGCTATCCACTGGGCCCGTGCGCCCTACTCCAGCGGAGCAGACACATGCACCGGCTTTTGAGCTTTTCGTTATTACTCGTACTACCTTTTGTGAGCCTGCCGGCTTCCAGTTTTGTTCCATGTTCTCGTTGCAAAGAAAAGAGCCTTGCTAGTCCTATGGTACAGCTTTTGATCCATATGGAAGTCCAGAAATACTAAACATGAACAAAAATTGGTGATGTGCATACTGTAGGGGATAAGAGCATCGAAACAACAGAAGATCCACAAGGTCGCGTAATTCTTTGTGTCCGCCGACGCAAAATAAAATATAGTCATATAGAAGCTAGTACTTACTTATACTCCAACACTCCTCACGTGTGACTCTCTAGTAGACGCAAATATGAAATAAAAGTAGATTATAATTTATATATTTTAATAAATCGTGTTTGCTAAAATTCGAATTTGAGATTTCTGACTTTGATACCATATTAAATTGCATGCATCAAACAGTTGCACCTTAAAAACTTAAGCTAGTGAGAAAAAATAGGCAGTTTACTTATACTCCAAACACTTACATTGGCTAGATAATAGGAATACAATAAGATCTAAAGATTGACAAGCCTGCAAGCTTATCGAAACGATTCCAAATTTGTGTCGAGCTAGCTAGTCTCCAGCAGCTACACCAAAGCACACAAAAAAATTACAGTTCTTGCATATATATAGCGAAAGTACTCTGAAACAACAGGGATATGTGGATCTAGCTCCACATGTCAGCGACTAATGTATGGCAGTTGCTGCAGAGGATGCTAACGCTGCAGCTAGCCTCCTCTAGATGTACATATCACTGTTTGTATATGGAAATTTGTTAACGAAGGCAGCTCTCACTTCATACTAACATGCCGTGCATGATAGAAATACACATATACAATGGCCTTCAACACAAAAATAACACATCTAAATAACACAGTTATAGCAGTACTATGGTTGCAACAACGCCCCCTAGCTAGACTGAGCGAGGACAAAATTTGCAGTTGCCACACATATGATACACTTCATATTTAATGGAGTATTATTAACCAAATTATTTTAATACTACATCTGTAAAAGAAAAAAATAAAACTTGACCATATGTAATGCATATTTTAGAATATCTGCATGAAGATATAAGTCACAAAAGTGTAAGGTATTAGTGATTTGATTTATGACCTGATCCTTCAAAATCAGATTCTGTCAAGACAAAATTCATTCAACCTAGTAACCTACTACAGTCTAAACTATGATTACCCCTGAAATGCTGTCAACAAACCTTCTGCACCGCATGATTAACAAACAGAAATCTTGCAATTTTGCGACCTCTTCCATCCCGATATCTAGAGATGACATCAGTTCATATGAAACTAGCTAGACTATTCTTGTTTGGAAAGGGGACGACCTCTTTACAGACATGGCAGATTCTATTTACTGTTGTTTTCCTAGTCCTCCCTCTCGAACACTTCTGATCAGTGCTGGTTCAAAATGTTTCTTAAATGCAGTAGATTGAGAGAACCGAAAGAGAAAGGTACTTAGATTGATGGAAATCACCTAGATGATTTTTAACAGATATAGAGACAGCATATATAAATGTTTCTGCATTTATCTACCACTTATTATTCTACAGAAAAAAGTGTTCATTGATTCATCCATGCAAGACTGTCATATTGACTAAGAAGGATGGACTAAATCTGAAAAACATATACTCCCTCTGTTCTTAAATTGAGGTTGCCGTTGACTTTTATAATCAATTTTGATCATTCGTCTTATTAAAAAAATTTGCTCGAATGTGTAAAATTTTAAGTTGTAATTCAAATAAGTCTAATGATAAATCAAATTATATTAAAATATATAAAATTTATCAAAAAAAAGTTGAATTTAAAAGTCAACGGCGACATCAATTACAAAATGGAGGGAGTACTCTATATGATTATGAACAACTGCCAGGCACTTTTAGCATGTGACTCTAGTAGCCGACCAACACAAACAATAGAGTAGTAACAAATTGAAAACAATGCTCTGATATCTCCACAGGACATTCGTAAAGAAGAAGAATTTTGTGAGAAATTAACCTCGTCATCAATTTCAGCATTCCACTATACCCAAGAGATTACACATATACACCCTTATCACCCAAGTTTTATGAGAGGCTAATCATCAATAACCTCTCAAACAATCACATCCCCAAATACATATGTGAAATAGTATAGATATAATAAGCTTGTGAACTTATATAAGGGATACATGAAACTCTCCCTACCTTGGAATCCATGTTTTCTTTCTCTGTTTCCCTCATGCCCATAACGTTCGTCCGTTCCCAAAGCAACAACAGATGAAGAAGAGCCAGCTCAAGAACTACACTAAATTCGATGATGTAGCAAGCTAGCCACCAGGCCATGGCACGCATGCATGTTTTTTGGCATATTTCATGCAAGCATTGAGGGCGAGCCAAGCTATCTAGTTTGCGCAAAGACGCTAGAGCGAACCTTGCTCGTGCGAGACGGCGCTCATGCGCTGTCTCTTGAGGCTGCCGCTGCCGGTGCCGCCTCCGCCGCTGGACGAGGACGTGTCGCCGCTGCTCGCGGCCTTGCGGTCCATGACGCCGCGCAGCGCTTCCTGGACCGACGCGACGAGCTCGTGCCGCCGGTGTGAGGCCACGGCGCCGGCGCACCCGTCGTCGTTGTCGCCTTCGCACTCGACCAGTCGCTCCTCGTCCTCGTCCGCAGTGATGAGGAGCACGTTGCGGACGCGGCCGCCGAGCGTGGCGATCTCGGCGCGGCGCGCGCGCAGGCGGAGCGCGGCGAGCGCGCGGGCAATCTCCGGGATGAGGCCCGCGCGGTCCTCGCAGCACAGCGACGCGCGCACGATGAGCCTCCCCTCGCCGTCCTCCGCCGCTTCCACCGCCAGCTCGTCGGCCTCCGTCGGCAGGAGGCGGAGCAGCTGCTGCTGCTGCTCAGCCGGAGCCTCCCCGTTTCCCTTCTCTGCCGCGTCCAGCACCGCCGACGTCTGCCGCTTCAGCTCCTTGACGTGCTCGATCACCTCCGCCAGCAGCGACGCCTTATCCGTCTGCACACCGAACATAAAAACAGATTCAGAGCCTCCATGATTAGCAGCTTGAATCTATAGTTAGGAAGGTAGCTTCCGATGCATGGATGAGCAGCATGAGGTGGAGGGCAGCTACAGTGCTTTGTTTGGCGAGCCAGTGTATGTGCGAGCTGCGAGCAAGTAGCTGACCTGCAGTGACCACTAGTGAGTGTAGTGGCGGTAGCTAGGAGAGGCCGAGAGGGGGCGATCGAGTGGTCTGGTCTGGTGCGACGAGGGCATGCGGGCATGGAGGAAAAGCTACAAAAATGGCGCGCGTGGGAACAGCCTTTGCATGCGCGGCCGGCTTCCATGATCCATCCGGGCCAGCCGCTGCTTAGCTTTTTGGTGTGTTGCCTGCCGCCGAGAGCGCCGTGTGCGCGAGGCTGAGGTGATGCGCTCTGACACGAGCGTGCGCTCTTGTCTTGCACGGGCCGCTAGCTCGATCTCGCCGAAGGATAGCGCATGCCGCAGGACGCGCGGTTTCCGACGAGGCCGAAGGCTTCTGCTGGGGCCCTCTTTTGCATGCCACCTTGTCAGCGGCAGCGAGTCCTATTCTACTGCTCTAATCCCCATGGCTAGGGTACATGACAGTTTACTTTGTTAATGGTTTTACTTACAGTTGACTACCTGACCTTGTCTTTGTCTCCTCCCCAGTCTTCTCTAATAATGTGTAGAAATCCAACTGTTTCTTGCCAAAATCCCATGAAATTGTCTAAATGCTACAGCCATTAATTTCATGTGGCAAGTACTAATAGTATTATTGGGAGGAAAGAAACTAGCTAAAGGGACTTGGATGTGTCTTCTCTCCCTTGATTTCAAGTATGCAATCTTGCTGTATGAGGATTTGTTGCAACTCGATCGCAAGACCTAAACAAGTTCTTGCAACTTTGCAAGCTTGGCTGGTCACTAAAAGTTCTGGAGAGAAGCTATCTAGGTAGGAGGTAGCTCAGCTAGACACTTGTTTGTGTTGCCTGTGCTTCTTTACCAGTGTGCTTGATTACTGATCCACCGATCGATCTATGGACCACGGAGTGTGGTTTTGCTGACCTTGCTTTGAGCAAGCGAAGCAGATCGATCGACCCTGTGATCGCGCATGCCTGATAGGGCCACGCCTCAAGTTCGTTCTAGGGTTTGGCCACCATGAAAACGTGAGGGGTGTCGATCTGCAAATTAATCAGCAAGAGGGAAAAGAACACAGGAGCAAGTGATGACCATCATACGGTGCTAATAGAGTATCAATCACCTTGGTCGTGTTGGGGAGGAGGCTGCGTAGCTTGGCGAGGTGCCCGTTGATGCGCTGCCGGCGGCGGCGCTCGGCCTCGCTGTGGCTGCGGGAGGCCGCCAGCGCCTTGGCGTCCATGATCTCCCTGGACGTCATCCGGTTCAGCTCGGCCTGCAGGGTGCCCAGCAGCCCGGATACGACCCTCGACGACCCCGCCGCACCGCCGCCGGGCGTCCCGTGATGCTGCTGGTGCAACGACGGGTGGTCCAGGCCAAACAGCCCCACGGCCCCCGCAGTACCACCGCCGTCGCCGCAGTACCCACCGCCGACGCCGAACCCGCCGAAAGGCCCCCCGGCCGCGTCAGCGCCGCCAAAGAGCCCCGGTGGCGGCGGCGCGTGGGGAGCGATGTACGAGTACGACGGCGCGGCGGCCGGTCCGAGCCACGGCATGCGGCCCGAGGCGTGGCCGTGGACGTCTCCGGCTCCTGATCCGGCGGACTGGAGCAGCAGCGCCTCGTGGCTGCCGTGGAGGCCTCCTGGTTCCCACATCCCGATCGATCGGCCGATCGATCGATGGACAAAGTAGTAGCAGGAAGAAGAAGAGGAGTGCTTCTTTCTTGGCTGGTGGATTCTTGGAGGACTTGTCTTGGTGCCTCGGTGTCCTTGGTTCTTCTTCTTTTACCGGTCAAAGGAGGGAGTGGGACGGCCTTTTAAACTCTCGTGCCGAAGGACCTGCGCAACAGGTATGCATGGCTTTAGGCAGTCCGCCTTATCTTTCCGAGATGTGTCGTGTGGCCTTTTCGCACCGGGGGTGGTGTGCCGGTCGGGTAGTGGTCGAGACGGCTACGCGGCCGAAGTGCTCGTGTACGGCATTCGGCGGAGACGGTTCAGGGTACCGACATCTTTTACTCTCAATGCTCTGAAATTCTCTTTCTTTAGGGGGACGATCGAAATATTGTGTTTCTGCAGGATCGCGTAGCACATTCTCGTTTTTGTTTGCATGG
>BCLF01000091.1:1036727-1051727 GCA_001602275.1 Zoysia japonica
CCCCCCCCCCCCCCCCCCCCCCCCAAACCTTAAAAAAAAAAGATAGTTTAGCCAATTAATTAAAAGGTGAGTGCTTTCTCATTAAAGAGGAAGTCGTAAAACTCATATAACTTAGGTCCTGCTTGAAACGCATAGATTTTACTGAAATTTCACAAGAAACCGTTCAATTTTACAAGAAAAATGTACTCCCTCTGTCCCACTATAACTATAAGTGACGGTTTTGACTTTTGAAATCAACTTTTGATCATTCATCTTATTCAAAAATTTACAAAAATACAAAAATAAATAAATTAAGCTTTAAAGTACTTTTTATAATAAATTATTTCACAATAAAATAAATAATATTTTCACCAAATTTTTGAATAAGATAAATAGTTAAATGTTGATTTTAAAAAGTCAAAAACATCACTTGTAGTGAGACAGAGGGAGTAAGAAAAATAAAAATTCTCACATTCCAAATGTGGCCATTCGTCCACTACTACAAAACGTGGGGCTCGTCACTGTAGTGGGGGGCATGGTGTGGCCAACCACTCCTGTCAGCCACACTCACATCAACATTCGACTAACCACTCAAAATTGATTAACAGTTGCAAGAATTAATGACATCAACAAGGTGTCCACATTCTATTATTATGGGCACACACATGCTAATTAACACCATCTTACTCGCCACTACCAGTGACCATAGCAATGGCGAGTATGCTGACGTGACCCTATCTACCACTACTACTAGCCGTAATAGTGGCAGATCTTACTCTTGTCAATGGTCCACCGCTAACGTGTTTCAGCTCCATTGGCTAGCCATCAACATCAACGGCTTGTCATTAGAAAACTCTAGCCTATTTCTATAGCATGCGGTTTGCTACTCATCCCAAAGTGTCTCGGCCATATGTAGTATACAATGAACCCTACTTAGTCTTCTCATTTCCCCCACACTAGGGTGCAGCCACCGTCCCCTCCTTTCTCTCTTTATCTACCAGATTTGGAGTAACTCTCTCTGGTCGTCCGGGGAGGGGGGGCGACTCGATGGGGATGCTACAATGGGGCACCTCCAACAGCAGCTGCAGCAACCATTCATCATAGGCTATGGTGACTCGAGGATGCGATGAGCATCACCGTGGAGTATCCATGGAGGAACTCGTAGGCATGAATCGATGCGGTGTGGCCAGCTCGACTATGAGCTGCAGACTGTGGTACCAGGGACTTCTAGCATTGTGGTGCTTACCTGACTCAACATGAAGCCTCGCCATGGCTAGCTCAATGCCATCATCAATCTCTTTGGTATGGACACATGCCAACCTAGCCAGGATTTTGAGTCTCCAATCTCATATTCCCTCGTATTCTGCGATCGATGGATCACTACTTTTAGCAACTGTGTTCAGGAACAACTACAAGGTGGTGTGCTTGTAGCACAAGTCCATCATTACTCATATTAACTTTAATGGCCTGCCACTATCGTCAGCATGACCGTCACTAATAAATTTATTATCAGTGACGGGCATGCTAATGTAAGATATGTGAATTTTTTGTTTGCATTAAGATTTATATTTTCATGACAAAAAATCACACGGAGTACTATCATGTACTCTTGTTTATATTATTCCAACAAAATTGCAGCGAACACCCTGAACGACTCTTGCTGCCTCGTGCACCGTTGCACGCAAGTAAAACTCTGTCCGATTTGAGGTACTGTACACTGCTGGTTGCGTAGAATTATCAGCGAATGTGCAAAAGGTTGATGTGACCGGTCTGTGGCTTGGAGTTTACGTGATGATCTCGTCCGTGGACCACACAGCCGAAGCCCGGAGAGCGGATCGCGGAGCCGACCAAAGCTGCTCTGCCGCTCGCTAGGATTCGAAAGTTGATAAACTGTTGGGGCGCGTACAGGAACAGAGCTGGATGCCTGGTGCCACAGTTGGCGTATCAGCTGGATGCCTGGATGACGATTGACCGCGCAATGCTTATGGTACAGGAGTAATACTGAACTGTCTACGTAGTGTACCCCGAATATTTATGAACTCGGCCTTAACGTAAAAGTCTATCTGCAAATTGCGGTCTACGGCCTATCTACAGTCCACGAAAGACTCAACCAGATCGAAATACGACGGCCTGTCCCCCCGGGGTCAGGAATCAGAGCCAACCGCTTCTAGCACCTGCACCAGAACCATCAACACAGTCCTGACCCTCGAAGGTCGAGACTGGGCGACGACAAAAACTTGGCCGCCCATCCGAGTGCCAACCACCGCTCCAACAGCCAAGCCTAAAGGACACAGAGATTCCTGACGATGTACAGTAGGAGAAAAAGCAACCAGGCTGAGGCGATAAAGCATTTCAGAAGCACGTAAAGCAATCCGACGAAAGGTAAAGTTGTCCGTGGGACGGTAAAGTCAAGTGGTAAAATAACTTTTGTCCCCCCGCGATGAACAAAAAGACAAACGGAGTACGCTGACCATCTGCTCCGGCGCTAGCGGACGCCAGAGAACCAAACCAACCGAAGACTATGAACCCACCTTGTCAAAGGGTCATCAGTTTCGTACGCGCTAAGCCACCTGCCCCGGTCCGGCCCTATATAAAGGGGGCACCAGAGGCGCTAGCACACGAGTTAAGTCAAATTAGATTCAAGCCATTTTATTGTAACCACATCCACCCACGCGTGCTAGGGTTATGAGACGAAACTCAGGAAAGGCAATATGCATTCCTGAATATACTATCAATCATTTAGCACTATTTAAAGCACAGAATTTTTACAAAAATTATATAGAAATTTCACAAAAATTAATTAAATTTTATAGAAAAAATACAGAAAATAGTTCCTTCGTTCTATTCCAAAGGCAAAGGAGGCCTCACAAAGCACAAGATGCTTTGGTGGTGGATCGTCGTGTGCTACTATACATGTAGGATCAACCAGCGTATCGGTATACAGGATCCGCACAGGTCGAGCGTTGACGGTCGTGAACAATGGCGACACGACAGAATGGAGCGGGGAGCACCGGAGCAGGCGGGGCGAGCCCCCACCGAGCCGACCGTCGCTGCCGAAAGCTAGGCTCCGGTGGAGGAAAGCTAAGGCTTGGCCAGCTTGCCGGCCGCCGGTGAATTTCCTCTCGGAGCAGCCACTGTCCCCGTGCCCCGAGTAGGCAAAGCCTCAAAGCAGGACGAGAGCTAGAGAAGACCACGCGTATTTCGCCTTTTCCTTCCCTCTCAGCCTCTCTCCGTGTCTCGCCGCGGGCCAAGCTTACGCCTACGCGGCTACGCGCTTTTTGTCAGGCGCCCATCCGAGACTCGCTCACAGGTCGGTCATACCTTCGAGAAAGACCGAATGATTGTGCCTTCATTCTGCAGCTCCACGCCACTCACCAGTCATCCGGTGAACGGTGAACCATGCAGCATGCCTTGATTATATTGCTCCGGCAACCCTTTGCCTTTGGGGAGGATTCCTCGCCGCCGTCGCGCGGCCCGGACTCCGAGGAGAGATCTGTGCCGCGCTAGCTGGAGTAGCTAGCCACTCTACTACCAGCCTCGTCGCCGTCAAGGCTAGGCCACGCTCATGGGAACCGATGTAGGAGTATTAATTCACTCCATCAATTAAGAACGGACGGCGGACTCCTTTCCATCAATTTTTGTCTACAATTAATTCACTTCATCTCAATTTATTCGTCCATCTGAGTCTGATCGTGAATGTAATAAAGCCTCCTTCAGAATGGAGGAAATTTTTATATTTTATAAGTTTTTATTAATAATAATTAATTTGATTTGATTTATATGAAATTTAACGTGATTACTGTGAAAATCTTCCAAATAGTGCTAAAGAGAGTGAAAAAAAAACTAGGTAGACATGAAATAAGGAGACAGAGGTGTGTGTTAATAAAAGTTTTGCACTCCATTAAGAACTGTGATCGACAATTGATTTGAAAAAACTAAGGTCACGTTTGGAATCTCACGAAAATTAGTTCAATTTCATAGAAAATAATTAATTCAGAAATAAAAAAAAACTTGCGTTCCAAACGGGTTCTAAAGTGGTTTAAAATAACAAGAAATTGAACTGAAACACATGGAGTGATCCGTCTGTTCAAACTCACGCCCTACATTTTTTTCACCTAACGTGTAATGGACAATACTTGTTCGACGTTCGTGTCAGGTGCAGGCCGGTCCGGCGGCGGAGCGGCGTGACGATGCTTCCCCCATCCACTATCCGGGCGACCATGCTTCGGCTCTCGATCATGGCCACGATCTCCAAGACATCCAAGCACGTTCTCGGGGAAGTAGGAATATGCTAATCCGTTTTGCTTGGCGGCGTGCGATTGCTATTACACGCTATCCAGTGCAGATCGAGTGCGCTGCTAATGGCGGCCGCGCAAGCTTGGTGGATGACGGCGAAAGGGGAAAAGAAAAGGATATGATGATGACGACGACGCCACCACCACCGGCACCCATCATACACGATTGATCGACGACGTGCCAAGGCAAAGCGCCGCCGGCCTGCCGGCCCCGCAACCGCGCTGGCTTGATATCACCGCCGCGCCATCATGACGTACTACGCAGTGCGTCGCGGAGCTCTTTGCTTCACTTCTCCGGAAGGGCGCCGCCGTGCCAGCCGGCCTTTTTCTTTGGTCTTGTTCGCGTCCACTCCGCCGCCTTGTGGAATGAAGAACTAGGAGTACTTTTTTTAATTATTCTGGGAAAGAAAGGGAGAGCACAAGGATTGAATGGATGAACCATGATGTACTCTTGAAGAATTTAAAATTTTTCACAATCTAAGTATATATTTTTAGGGATAAGAAAAAATCTGGTGAGTTAGTGTGTAAGTGAGCACCAATGCTGTTACGACGACTTTCTTTTCTAAGGTTTGTTACAGTGTTTAGAGTTAATCATAACTGATCATTTCATTGGACCGGTACTAAAAGTGATGGTTTCGGTAACAAAAGTGATACTAGGCTTGGTTTTAGTTTTTAAAAATTAAAGGCTGAGATTAATTGAGGAGGATTAGGTACATCTAATACATCTCAAGCACCGTAACAAAACTCTCTTTTTGACATCAAAGGGAACCAGACCTAAGAATGAATTGACAAGCAGAATTGAAGCTGCTTTCCAGCTTCTTCTTCCATGAGCTGGGTTCGGGGCAACCAACTTTGCGCTAGCTCAACAGTGCCTTACCTTTACCCACCCCGGCCGCCCCTCCATGCCAGATGGCTTTCAAAAGAGTCTCTCTCTCTCTCTCTCTCTCTCTCTCTCTCCAAAAGGCAGAGGAAACAAGAGACAGACCGCTAGCAGATCTAATGGATGCCGCCAAATTCATGTTTTGCTTGTACGGAAAGGAAAGGGGGCCTTCTTTACCTTAAAAGGCACCCTTTGATCATGCTTGCTCACTTATGGGAAGCAGCATTCGCTCTTTTTTTTTTTTTTTTGGCTCTTGCATGCTGCAGCCATTCTTGATTGTGCATTGTACTCTAGGGCGGGTGGTTCAAGTGTGCTTTTGCATGCATCGCATCTTTGGTTCACACAAAAATTACTTCACGCTTCAAAAGTTGACAAAAGTTTAGAAAGGCCTATGCTTGTAATCAGTTGTACTGTAGTACAGTATTTTTGTTTTGTTTTGCTATGTCGATTGATCACTGTTAGTTTTTGATCAGTTTGATCATTTTGTTTTGCTAGGTCGCCGTGCAGCGTCGTACTGATTGCATGCGGACTTAATGCTGCTCAGTTATTACCTGTGCTCGGGAGGAATATCGATAAGATCAATGAGTGTGCTGTTGTTATCTTTTCTCTGGGTCTAGAAGTGTAGATCGGAGAGTTTCTGTGTCGGTAATAAATCTGTGGTTCGGAGGTGGTCAATACCTTCGGATCCGGTCGTCGGAGTCGTGGAAGACGATCCGGCCATCTGTCCTTTATCGGTACGGTCCTCTGCGCTAGGGCAGCGTCGGTCGGTGAAGAGGGCAGTGGCGTAGAAGTCACGGCGACGTCGTCGATCTCTCGATGACAGCGATCGTCGTGGCGGTGACGGCGGTGAAGCTTCCCGTCGGCACAGCGCCCCCTCACAGATCGGGTTTAGGGATGTCGGTGGGGTGCGGCGGTACGGACGAACTTAAGTCATGAGTTCCGGCCGGCCTCCCACCTCTATTTATTGTGGCGCTGGCGACAGAGGCCCACCAGCTATAATGGGCTGGGCGCCCCCGATCAGGGCGCGATTAGGTCAAGGGCCCATTAAGACCGTTGGGTCAAAACGGGTGGAGATCAATTCCTAACATTCTCCCCCTTATCTCACTTTTTACTTTTATCTTTAGTGCTTTTTAACTTCACTCATTTCATTACAGATTGATGCATAGAACCGTCTCATCGTCACGATCAATCGCCGATAGACTTAACAGCTACAACATATTTTTTCTGTTCTGAAATAGTTACTATACATTTTGGGCCATCTTTTAGTTCAGGAATCACAGGCTTTCCCTTAAACCCATGCCGGCAACATGTTCAATAAATACTTTGGGTGGTAAGTCTTTAGTAAGCGGATCCGCTAGCATCTTTGCGGTGCTTATATGCTCAAGACTTATGATTTGATCTCGAACTTTATCTTTCACAACATATTACTTTATGTCAATGTGTTTGGCAGCACCACTTGACTTATTGTTGTGTGCATACGTTACTGCGGGTTCGTTATCGCAGTATAACTTAAGTGGTACATAGATGTCGTCAACCACTTTTAAACCGGGTATGAACTTTTTAAGCCAGTTCACCTGCCCCGTAGCCTCATAACATGCTACAAACTCGGCATACATTGTGGACGATGTAGTGACGGTTTGCTTTGAGTTTTTCGATGAAATAGTTCCTCCGGCGAGAGTAAACACATATCCGGATGTAGACTTTCTATCATCTTTCGCATAATCAGAATCTGTATACCCCACTATACGGAGTGAATCTGATTTTCTGTATGTCATCATGAGGCCTTTTGTTTCTTGCAAATAACGCAAGACTTTCTTTATCAATTTTCAATGCTCTATTCCAAGATTGCTCTGGAATCTGCCAAGTAACCCGGTAACAAATGCTAAGTCAGCGCGTGTACATACTTGAGCATACTGTAAGCTTCCGACAGCTGAAGCATATGGAACCGCTTTCATTTGATCGATCTCATATTGGTTCCTGGGGCATTGAAAATCTCCATATCTGTCGCTCTTGACTATAGGTGCAGGTGATGGACTACATTTATGCATACCATATTTCTTTAATACTTTCTCTATGTATACCTTTTGTGACAGTCCCAATACTCCTTTGTTTTTATCTCGGTGAATTTCGATTCTTAGAACGAAAGAAGCTTCACCAAGATCTTTCATATCAAAGTTAGAGGACAAAACCTTCTTCGTCTCCAGTAGCAGACTGACGTCACTACTAGCTAGTAAGATATCATCTACATATAGGATTAGGAAGATAAACTTTCCATCTTTAAACTTTGAATAAACACAGTTGTCTTCTATATTTTCTTTAAACCCAAATTTTTTTATAGTGCTATCAAACTTCAAGTACCATTGTCTTGAAGCTTGCTTTAACCCATAAATCGATTTCTTTAGACGGCATCCCAGTTTTTCACTTCCTTCTATAACAAAACCTTTCGGTTGTGCCATATAAACATTTTCCTCCAAATCCCCATTGAGGAATGCAGCCTTTACATCCATCTGATGTAACTCTAAATCATAATGAGCCACTAGTGCCATTATGATTCTGAAGGAATCTTTACATGAGACCGGAGAAAAGGTTTCATTGTAATCAATCCCTTCTCTTTGAGTAAAGCCTTTTGTCACGAGTCGTGCTTTATTTCTTTCTGCATTCCCTTGAGAGTCGAGTTTTGTCTTGTAGACCCATTTACAGCCTACTGTTTTGGCTCCTTTAGGAATCACTTCCAAGTCCTAGACTTTATTAGCCTTTATGGACTTTATTTTTTCTTCCATGGCCTCAAGCCATTTTGAAGAGTTTTCGCTTCTCATAGCTTCTTCAAATGAGGTGGGATCATCCTCCATTTGAAATTCTTCTGTCTGATAAACTTCATAGTCATCAGAAATAGCTGATCTTCTTACTCTTTGAGACCTCCTCGGGGCTTCTTCATTCTGTACATTTTCTGTTTGAGGCTGTTGTTGCTCCCCTTCATCTGTGACAATGGGTTCTATTGTATTCTGAGGAACAGGTTCCTCATTCTCATTCATTGTTGCCACAGGAAGAACAATAACAGGTGCTTGCACCACAGTATCTCGTACTGTCGGTGCAGCGACAGCAGGTAGTGTAAAGAATGGCTCTTGAATCATCGGAGTGGGTGCATACGCTCGCTTCTCTTTAAGGTCAATCTCTTGAGCTACCATGCTCCCCCTCATCATCTCATCCTCTAAGAAGACAGCGTGTCTCGTTTCTACAAACTTTGTATGTCTATCTGAACAGTAGAAACGATAACCTTTTGATTTTTCTGGGTAACCAATAAAATGGCAACTTACTGTTTTGGGATCAAGCTTCCCAATGTTTGGATTAAATACTTTAGCCTCAGCTGGGCTCCCCCACACTCGTAAGTGGTTTAACGAGGGAACTCTATCTGTCCATAACTCATACGGTGTTTTTGGCACCGATTTACTGGGTACTCTGTTGAGAATATGAATGGCGGTTTTTAACGCCTCCATCCACAAGCTCAATGGCAGTGTAGAATAGCTCATCATACTTCGCACCATATCCATCAAGGTACGGTTGCGTCTTTCAGCTACTCCATTTTGCTGAGGTTCGCCCGGTGTAGAATACTGGGCTATTATTCCATTTTCCTGTAGAAATCTTGCAAAAGGTCCAGGAACTTGTCCATACGGGGTATGTCGACCGTAGTACTCCTCCCCCCGATCAGATCGGACTATCTTTATCTTTAAATCGTGTTGGTTTTCAACTTCAGCCTTAAATATCTTAAATTTATCCAAGACTTCATTTCTTTCTTTGATTGGATAAATATATCCATATCAGAAGTAATCATCCGTGAATATTATGAACGAGTCATAACCATCTAAACTCTTCACAGAAAAGGGACCACAAATATCCGTGTGAATAATTTGTAAAACTCCTGTGCTTCTTTTTGCATCTTTCTTAATTTTCTTTACATATTTTCCTTTAATGCATTCTCGACATTGTTTTAAGTCTGAGAACTCTAGTGGAGGAAGAATATCATTCTTTATTAGTCTTTCTATTCTTCCCTTCGAAATATGGCCTAAACGACAGTGCCATAATTTCGACGACTCATCTAGAGTTCTTTTTCTTTTTCTATTTTCATTCATAGACGAGGATTCGTTTATCTTGCACGCAACGTTATCATTATCGCATACGACATTCACATCATCACGTAGTGATAGCAAATAAAGCTCATTTTGTAAGATGGCAAGACCAACACATTCTTTATTAAACTTTATTTCATACTTGTCATTTCCAAAATGACAATCATAACCATCATTATCCAAACATGAAACACTAATTAAATTCCTCTGTAGAGAGGGTACATAAAGAACATCTCTAAGTATAAGAATAAATCCATTAGCTAGCTCTAATGAAAGATCGCCAACGGCTTCAACTTCAGCTTGGACTCCGTTTGCAACTTTAATGCATCTTTCTCTTCTTTGTGTAGTCCTCGTCGAACGGAATCCCTGCAATGAATTAGCAACATGAACAGTTGCTCTAGAGTCAATCCACCAAGTAGATTTCGAATATTGCACATATAGGTATTCATTTATAAAGGTAATAATGTTCTCATCTTTCTTTGCCATGATCATCTTTAAATAGGAGGGACAATTCTTTTTGTAGTGTCCCGTCTTCTTGCAGTGAAGGCACTGATCTTTGTCCACTGCAAATTTGTTCTGTTGAGGCTGATGGACAGGGGCTTTTCCCTTGTTCTTTGAGGAGTAGCTGTTGATGTTCTTTCTTTTGTTATCCTTCACATAGTTGATAGAATCACCATGTGAAGCTTTAATTCTATCCTCCTCTTGCACACACATTGCTATGCACTTTTTCAAGTCCCAAGACTCAAGTTGCATATTGAGTTGACAATAAACGTGTCAAACTCTTTTGGCAAAGAAGTAAAAATCAGATAGATAAGGAGTGCATCCTTGAGACCCAGATCCATTGGTTTGAGCTTCGATGCCATGTTGCTCATTCTTAGTATGTGCTCTCTAATGCCACCGTTACCACCAGAGTACCTTTCATTCATAAGTTGTTTAATGACTTGTGTAGCGTATGTCTTTGAAGAGCCAGTAAACTGACTCTTTATTCTCTCAAGGTACTCTGTGACGGTGTCACACTCGACGATTGAACCCACAATTGCAGGCTCAATCGTGTTCTTTATCACAGTCATACACTTCTTGTTGGCTGTGGTCCATTTTCTATGTTCAAGGTCATAGAACATCTTTAATGGAGCAAAATCACTCTTTCTATTATGCCAAGCAGCATCAGTCTCATTTTCTTTCCTCACTGGCTCCTCAGGCTCAGTGGGACATGCTGTGGTCAGGACCCAGTCCACCTCAGCCAAGATAAACGCTAGGTCTATCTTTTTCTTCCACTCTCCATAGTTGTCACCTTTGAGAGTGGGAATCTCTTTGATACAACTCATTAAGTTGTATCCGCCTGTAAATAAATTAAATAAAGTGAGAACATAAAAACAGTAAAATTATATGTCTTATTTTCAACGTTGGTTAAAATATGACACACAATTTTATATTATGCATTAAATCTATGTCACCGTTGGGCAGAAATAGAAATAATGCATAAAATATTAATTACAAAAATTATAATACTGTTATTATCAACGTTGGTCAGAAAATAACAATATCATAATTATCTGAAATTTATTACTATTTTTCCAAAATTAAATTCTCCCGTTGGTTCAAATTTAATAATAAAAATAATTTCTTTAAGTACGCAGCGGAAAACAAATTTCTTTAATTTTCAGAAGCATTTACTTTATTTTTCTGTTCTGTCAAAATTATCCCGTTGGTTCAAATTTTAACAGATTTAATTAGGTAAAAAATTACCTAATTAATCAATTAAAAATGCCTCTGAAAAAGAAATGGAAAAACTTTTCTTTTTGAGATCTTTTGCGGCTGCTGTACTTTTCTTTTTCGCATGTTCTTTCGCGGAGCCCGAGGGCATCCGCCACAGTGTAGCCGATGGCTACAATATTTCTTTCGGATCTTTGCTCGCGGGTAGGGTTTCGGCGAGTTTTTCCGTACTCATCGGGATCCACTCCTAGATCTGGCTCTGATACCAATGTTGTTATCTTTTCTCTGGGTCTAGGAGTGTAGATCCGAGAGTTTCTGTGTCGGTAATAAATCTGTGGTTCGGAGGTAGTCAATACCTTCGGATCCGGTCGCCGGAGTCGTGGAAGACGATCCGGCCATCTGTCCTTTGTCGGTGCGGTCCTCTGCGCTAGGGCAGCGTCGGTCGGTGAAGAAGGCAGTGGCGTAGAAGTCATGGCGACGTCGTCGATCTCTCGGTGACGGCGGTCGTCGTAGCGGTGACGGCGGTGAAGCTTCCCGTCGGCACAGCGCCCCCTCACAGATCGAGTTTAAGGATGTCGGTGGGGTGCGGCAGTACGGATGAACTTATGTCATGAGTTTCGGCTGGCCCCCACCTCTATTTACTGTGGCGCTGGCGACAGGGACCCACCAGCCATAATGAGCTGGGCGCCCCGATCAGAGCGCAATTAGGTCAAGAGCCTATTAAAACCGTTGAGTCAAAACAGGTGGAGATCAATTCCTAACATGTGGAAAGCTTTGGTTTCTCGAATGATGGGTGCCGTAACGTTGTAATCATGCACATGACTGTACTGATACTACTGCCGTATCTTACCGATAGTACTGCATTGCAAAGTGACTACAGTTGTGCCTTTTTGCATACTCTGAGAAGCACATAGGCCCATGGAATCTGTATATGCCTCTTTTGCTGTATTACAGTACATTATTACTAGATACAAAGCCACAGCAATTCGAAAGTATACATTGCATCACCAATCTAATATACTACCATTTTTCTGTTGCTAAACTCATGTATTACTACGCTAATCATTGATAAAAAAAATTGCATTTTGAATACACGCGCCTAGTTTTGGAGAGGGCGTAGACGGAAAAATGTTGAGATACCGTTTGCTTCGATTAGCACGCCGGTGGCCGCACGCGATGGGTTGGAACATTTTGTACTGGGCTGAAACAGTTCTTTTGTGGGTTGGAACCTGGTTGGGCCGGGCGGGCTATGCATGAACGATGAACCCCGTTGTTTACTTGCCCACTACGATCCATATCAAGCCGGCCCGAGTTTGTCGGCTGCCAATAGGTCCCCAAGGTACATGGAACATTCTGGCCTGCTTGCAGAATCCAAATAAAAAAAGCCCAGGGTTGCATTGCATGGCGCTGTTCTAAGGCCCATCTGAACTGCTGCTTGCCTTGGTGGTTAAGCAGTTTAGGGACGTCAAATTACTGGTGAGTCTGTTAACCCTGCAATTAGTTCCATGGTTTTTATTAGAGGATAAAATATTTATAGAGAAACTGATTCAGTAACTTCCTCTCTGTTCATCTTTTTAAAACCCACAGCAAATTTCATAGAAAAACAAAGGACAGATATTACTATCTCCATATTCTTTTTCTTGACGTCAACAAGACAAAATGTGGAGGGAGTGTAACAAAATGTTGTTATCACGGAGACAACAGAAATAGTTATGCACAACGCATACTGGCTTACAGGCATAGATAACACTTGCAAGCTTATGAAATTCACTACTAGTAATAAAGTTTAGTTTCATGACTGCCACACAAGAGGGGTTCCCAGTAACCAGGCATTGTAATATTGTTCGTGGCATTTACTGAATATATTCAGCCGCTGAGAATAGACAGCAATCAGAGATTTTTGTAACATGTAGTTATTTATGAATCGCAAATGAAATGTTTACAATGTGTTGACTACACTAACAAATTTGTGCCATCTTGATCACCATGGATGACTGGCTCTCGTCGCCATCATTCATCTACTCAAATAAGATAGGTCTATCCGAAGGGATCTTGTTAACCAGCTCCGCCCAACAAGGTTTTGGGAATATTACAATTGTCCTTCTGGTCCTGAGAGTAAGGACATGATACCGAACAAAAGAAACAGCACCCCGCTTGACAGCTCAACCTACAATAGGGCGTGCATCAGATCACTTATTGGAGATTAGGAAACAGACTGGAAAATGAAGCAAAGCAATGGTTCCATTCCTACCATCTTCTCAGATATTTGTGAGGCTAGGCTCTTTCCTCCAAGAACAGCAGCAGTAGTGCAGAGTGCTTGAGCTCTAGGCACGGTAAGAGGCTTCATGAGGGAACACACGATAACATAGTTAAACAGAGCGAATGGGTCAATAAAAGAAGCTCATACATGATGCCGCCCAGGACAACACCAAATGGGTTTTCATCAGCAGCCAATCCGATGGTAGCAATCTGATAAGAGACTCGATAACATAGCGAAAACTTTATACAGGTTCTTCACAAAGCTAGAAGTTGAAAAAAAACTTTATACAAATTACCTGGCTCTTGTCACCCCATTCACCAAAAAATGTGATAGAAAATGCCTACAGCAATGAGGACCATGTCAACATTCCAATAAAACATAGGCATGGTACCTTTGTAATTTCTTTCTAATTTGTAAGAGGTAGTAAGCACCTTTAAGAAAATTGGTGAGAAAAACTGCATGAGAAAGGGCCTTTGCTGTTTCTTGAAATCATCACTTGCCTAAGGTAAGTGGAAAAGCCATATAAGCAAAAAGTTCGTGAATTCAATACCAAAGAGGCTAAGCGAAAGTAAACTGGCAGTAATGCCAGCAATAAACAAGCTTTTCAGATACCTTGTCTTCTAAATCACAATTGCTCTCACACAAGCAAATAAAAAGGAGATGAGCAAATAGGAGATGATGTATGAAATAGATGTACTTAGATGAAAACATAAGAATAGAAAGAAAATATAAGCGAAGGCTATACACATAGCATAGCATGCATAACAAACTTGTATTCTAAATCAGACATGCTTCTCATGAAAGAATGATACAAAACAAAAAAAAATGTAAATCCATCATTATCCTTGTTCATGATTTCAATTTACACAGCAACTAAATGGATATGGTGAACTGAAAGCAAAAGCATTCTGAGATAGAATATGGTTGACAATGACATATTGTTTGTGCACTGACCTTAGATTTGCTTTTATATTCACCCTTGTTACTCTTAAAGGCAGCATCCTGGAAATTGATACGACTTGACAATGAGTTAATTCGATTACATTCCAAAAAATGACGTAACAAAGGGATGAAAATTGCCAACCAGCTCTGCCTCCACTTCAGCCAATTCTTCCGAATCTCTGAAATGAAAGTTGAGTAGCTTACTAAAGTCAACCACTAAAACACCAGAGCAGATAAAAAGTTAACTGAAAGGCAATAAGATCAGTACCCATCCTCTTTGAAACCTTCCCACAATGACCAAATGCCAAATACAAAGAACAGCAAAGTGGTCACATGATGAGTCCATTTACGTGATATCTGTTTCGACATAATATTGTCAGCCATATCATTTTGAAAGGCAGCAACATATATTAATAAGAGAATTGATATTTTAAAAGGGGCAGCCCGGTACAAGTAGCTCCCGCTTGCGCAGGGTCCGGGGAAAGGTCCAACTACTTTAGGTTTTTTGTACGTAGCCCTTCCCTGCATTTCTACAAAAGTTTCCAGGGCTCAAATTTGTGGCCTCATGGTCATAAGGCTGGTAACATCTTTACCGCTGCGCCAGTGCTTCCCTTCAATGACTGGTATTCTACATTCGCCTAAATCTTACAAAGAAAAATCTTTGTTCTTTTAAGGTGGTACAAGATATGTACACTCCCAGCAAACTTACCAGATTTGGTGCAACCCAACCTAGAGAAGCTGAGAGAGCTGTCATCACCTAAGATTAGTAACGAAATGAGTTAAGCAAGCGAGAGAAAAAAAAACATC
>BCLF01000091.1:1063918-1082717 GCA_001602275.1 Zoysia japonica
GCTGCTGCCGCGGCCTCTGTTGCCACCCGCTCGCGCTCCTCTGCCGCGGCGAGGTCGGCCTCCTGCCGACGTCGCACGCTCGAGGGGACCGAGCGGTGAGAGCCTCCTGCGGACATGGCACGCCGCTAGCGGGGAAGAGTCGGAGAGGTTGCTACTGCACTGGGAAGAAGCCGCCGAGTCGCTGGCTGCCGGTAGAGCACAGGGACCAACGGGGGAGGGAGTCGAGCAGGGAGACCGACGTCTCCACTGGAGAGAATCACGGGTGGAATTGGATAGATCACAGGACCATACGGCTCTGATACCAATTGTTAGACGCAACACTTGCATTGTGTTGGATGACACTCAGTGTTGAGGGTAACTCTCAACATGTTTCTTACTCACTACAATGCCATGATCAACCTAAGAGGTTGGGGATACATATATATAGGCTTGGTGGGCAGCCAAGCATATGCTAAGATGCTAGTCTAAGATGCTAAAGCATAAAGCTGAAAAGCTAGTCTAAGATGCTAAAGCATAAAGCTAAAAAAGCTAGTCTAAAATGCTAAAGCATAAAGCTGAAAAGCTAGTCTAAGATGCTAAAGCGAAAAGCGTAAAGCATAAAGAATAAAGCGCCTGCACTAGACTTATTCCATCAGGGAGCAGCAGCGTCCTCCGCAGAGGAGCACAGGGGTGATGACTACGATCTGTACGACTGACATGACTTTCCTTGCTGAAGTTCTACATGTATCATGGTCATGGCTCGTGCTTGGAGGATCCCGTTGTGTAATTGTGCTGCTTAAGCTTTTGAGTAGCAACTGCAGACTGCAGTTCTCTGATAAACTGTTCTGTTCTGGTCATGTGTAGAGTGGGCGGGTGATATGTAGGGCGCTCATGAAGGACGAGGATCCGTCGAGAGACAGGAAGCCGGAAACAGAGACGGTGCATGATCAGCAGCCCTCTCCTGGTCCTGGCAACCTCCTTCCAATGGAGCCAGATCGTTGCGACCAGGATAAGGACAATGCTGCACCACCTGCTTATCACCCGCACTGTGCCGGCAGCCAATCCGGTGTCCACGCCATGGACCGCGATGACAAGGACCGTGCACATTGGCAAATGGCCCATGACGAGGAGCTGCCGATGATGAACAGTGGTTCAAGTTGCACCTCACCACCTTGGCCTTGGCTGCTCCACGATGACCAGCTAGGACCGCATGGCTCTGCGTTGCAATTCATGCAGATGCAGTCCCATGATGCAGATTATTTTCTACCAGAGTTGCTGGAGTGCGACGACGACCGGTACAATGAACCACTGAACCGAAGCGGCGAGGCACAGGATACAAGTGGTGTGATGGACAGACGAGCCGAGATGTCCGACGCCTCCGTTGACTCTGTCCTCCTGTGTGGGTTCTACTGGAACTATGATTTTTGAAAACAAATGCACTGCGAGTGTGCCAATCTTAGCAGCATGTGTATATCCTTAGATCAAATGATAAATGGGGCATATGAATGTTAGATAAATGCTTACCCGTGCATTGTATGTTTCCTGAACAAAACTGCAAATGTTGGAGTTCACCATCTAAAAACAGATTGATGCGTGTACAGAAAAGTATTGTTCGGCATAAAAGTTACCGTGGAAAGTTTTGACATAAAAGTTACAGTGGAAGGTAGTATCCGTACTCATACCTTTTCCTTAGTGTAAAGCTTCTCTGATATCAAGTACTTGTACCTGTTGTTTCACTGATATCAAGGAGAACTTGTACCTGTATGGATTACAAAACAATATGTCATTTGCTGTCGCTGTTATTGCAAAACAACTTACAATTTGCGAGAAAGGATGAGTCAGCAGAATATATGTTGCTTCCTCCCAACCATCAGTTCATTAAGATATTATGTGTCTGAGTATAGGATTGGAGTTTGTATTCTTAAACTTCCACAATGCTGGTGTCGGATCAATGAGGTAGGTTACTTTAGTCCATGTTTTCAACGATTAGCCCTGGACTAGTAATTGTCAATCTCATGAAGAATCAAGATTCATGAACCGTGGGGTTATGGATAAGAGATCCGATCCGCATCACGTGCTGGTATGGCATTCCATGACCTGTTCCAATTTCGTTATCCTGAAAGCAGCATGTAGAAGTCACAAAAAAATAAAAAGAGAAAGCAGCGTGTAGATCTCAACAACCACAATAAATTAGCATGTAATATGAATGCTATGTTTGGTTGCTCCTAAAAACAAGTTAAAAGGAACCTCAGTTGTTGTTGAACTTCGTAATGGACGAATTAATGATTGGACATGTCAATTTTTTACTTACGACTGAGGGCAACTAGTGTCAAGTTGGATAGGACCTGGCCATTGGCTACTTAAATCAGCATTTTAACAGTGAGATTTAAATGGTTAGCTCCAACAAGAAGCAACAAAATGATATCCTGTCTTTTATTGTCCTAATGGTCCAAGTGACAAGAACATGTGTCCTACAGTTACACGTCAAATGAAAAACAGAAAAGAGAGCTAGAATGGATTTGTGAGTTCACTTGATTTTTGTATATTTAAGAAAAACTTTGCTGCAACCGATTTATCACGCAGCAACAGACTTAATCAAAAGTACAGAAAAACTAATAAACTTACCTCTAATAACAGGAATTTACTGATTCTTTAATGCTCAGTTATATCTGCAAAAATGATAAATTTGAATCTTTTTCACAAAAGAAAAAAAAATCTAGTAATATAAAATGGGAAATAGAACGTACCAACTATTCCGTAACATTGTGGTTCTGCCTTTGTTGTGTCATGTCTTTCGTCTCACATTGTTCACATCATAACTCAACATTTTCTGTTTGCCGTTGTGTTTCCTGTGGTAGTCAGGCAACAAGGACAAACATCAGAACACAACTTGTCGATGCAATGAAAAGAAAAGAAACGAGAGTCTGAAACTTCTACGAATGAACCATCTTTACCCAACATAGGTTTATCATGTAAAAACTCCCAATGGTCAATAGCTATAGACTACTTGGATGTGCATATACGTCCTTATATCTACTGTTGCTGACAGTGCTGAGGAATACTTTAAGCAATGCCTGATGGACCTATACTAGGGCTTAGATCACTGAGGTGCAACATAGACATGAAAATTAACTCTAATCGCCAAATGAACAAATCAAAAACGTTGAAAGATGTTAATAGTTGTTGAGCAACCAGGAAATGCAACTTAAGGTGGCATTTTTGCATGTGTGAGCACAAGTCCAGGATGCATCACTATTTAAGTGAAACAGTTAATTAACAAGAAAGTACTTATATTATGTTCACACATTAAGTCATTAACTATAGACAAATCGGACATTTTGATTATTTATAACGTTCATCAACCGAATGACACATCATGTTTTTATTTATCCATTATCATGGTACAAATCAAAGACAACTCAAACAATTTCTCTGTATCGTATATGGAGTAAGCTAAGGTCAAAGCAGTAGAATACTTTTATTGCAGCAGAAGGGATGCAGAACAGCCTGTAACTTGGACCCGTTTCAACACAAGCCTGAGTCCTATGTGTGCCTTAAAAGTGTTGTCCCAATGGAATACTGAGTTGTATGAGATGTACCTCAAAGAAAGGTAAAACTAGGATACCATACATTTGGTATCATCACAATCAGTGTGCATGCCCATAGTAAAGCACTCAGGAAATATTTATTCTGGTTCTACAGGTTGTTGAACACAAACCCTAAAGTGTAGCATTAACAATGTTCATAAGAAGGCTGCAACCATATTCTTTCTTCTTCCTTTTCTTTCTTTTGAAAAGTGGCGAGCAATGATCTGACGCTTCCTACATCTTGTTGAACTATGACTTTGGTACTTTACGAAATACTCACAGGCCTCAAGTTACCATAGGCTCAATTATTTGGTCCTTCAGCTCAGCCTTAAACCAACAACAACATGTCAGAAATAGGCAAAATGGTATTTCTGAAAATCACTTCCAGTTGAAATATGGCATTGATTAATTTGCTAAAAGAAAAAGCTTCGATTCCAATTATAAGCTGCTACCAAAACGGTAAAGTGACTGACATCCTTGGCCTAGCTGAAATACCTTCTCTAGTGACAAGCTACTAACAACTTCGACTCCAATTACACCAGACTACTAATCAAAGCATGGCCATACCTTCGCTAGTAGACCAAATGACTGACCATGAAGGCACAACCACCATATTCAAAATTCAGGCCCATGTGCAAAGGACGTGAATGGTTTTTTTTCTCAATCCAGCAACGGACCATTGCCTTGAACGATCTCATCTGGACCTGGCGTCACTGGTGGGGTCTACACAGCATGGAGTTATTGTTGTTATTAATTCATGGGCCATAGCAAATTGGATCTCAGAGTTAAACTGACCCTCTGAAGACATTAGTTTTTTTTACCATATTTTACATTCGGTGGATCAATACGGAGCTGTACAATTTCCATATTTTACTATATTTTACATTTGGGCGAAGATGCTCGCAGCACAGTGGTAAAGTCCACTGTCTTGATGGGCGCTCACCTGGGTTCGATTCCTGGCGCCGCACCTAACCACCACAGGGGGCCTCCCTTGTGGTATTTCTTTCAAAAAAAAATATTTTACATTTGGTGCACCAAGTGACTGAATAAAACACCATGTTGAGTGATCATAGACAGCTGCTAAAAAATAATTCAGACGTCTCTCACAACATTCTACTTAAGTGTGCATATAATTTAGATGAAATTGAGATTTTTCTTTCATTCAATATTGAATAACACCACAAATGTGAAAAATTTAGCTGTTATTTCTATACAAAATAGCCTGAAAACACTTAGTATTTAAAACAAGAAGGATACAATTGTCGATGCCAGCCAAAATATTCCATCATTTGGGCACCACATGATCACACAAATGATCAAGGACAACTCTCTGAGTTATAATGCACAACCATCTATCACTATATTTTACTTAACAATCTGCATATTCATCACTGTGCTATGCAGCCAGGGCATGACTCAATCTATGCCAAGATAATGGCACAGAACTGCTTAGCGTATTGGTAAGTTTAAATCATGGGGGAAGTGCTATAGTATTGCACTAGTCCAGAATGATGTATATAGTATAGACTGGAAACATCCTAATGTGTGTATGATACAGTTATACACTGGTTAGTTAGTAAATAACAATCTTATTTGACTATCAAACTTACAGTTAAACTGCAGTCCTATCATGGTCAGTCCTAGCTTATCTCAGATATAGCTGCATATCTGGAAGGCCAAATCTGATAATGAAATTAGACACTTGGTGTTATTGGGAGATAAGAGATGAAAGAAAACTTTATGGCTAATGCATGAACTCAAAGTGAAGTATTAGATTCTGATATTGAAACATTTAATATCTACAGTCATACTCAAACTAAAATGACAATTACAGGGAGGAAGGCATGGAAAGTGCAAAAAAGTATAATGGAGCATTATAACTAATGCTGCCAAACCATATACTTCATATAGCATTGCAGGGTGGAATATAATTCAGAATTTTAGATAGTCAGCAGATCAAATAATGATCTTAGGTAAATAAGAAAAGTGCATATAAATCAACTCACCTAAGTTGTGAATAAGAAACTATATTTTACATAAAATAAATACAGCTCATCTAGCCCAAATGATCACTATAGATACATGGAAAACAAATGGCACAACTCCTATAATTTTTTCATCTAACTCATCTTGATATCTAATTATCGCATGGAATATATTATGCACTGAAAATTAACAAATCAGGCCAATTGTTCATGATATTGTCATCTAGGGAGAAAAAAATATTTATTTGATTTAATGTCCACTATGTGAACGATAGAGGCAGACCATCGTAGGGCCAGACTTGTACACCCCCCCCCCCCCCCCCCCGGGGGCCATTAATTCTAGATCCACCTTTGAATGTTGTCACAGTTATGGGTCAGAATTTACAGTCGACTGTTAGAAAGGGTTTGATTTGTCTTCCCTTACAGGTATACAGTTAAACCCGTGCCTACATTATTGATGGCGATGAAAAGTGTTAGTTAAATTATCACTTCTACACTGATGAATAATGATGGAACTTGATATGAGCATTTTGTTTTCGTGAGTCAAGAAGGATATATCGATCAATAGTAGCACATTATCAATGCAAAAAGGATAAGAGATAATAGGTTTTAATCAAACAACAAAATTGTCCCAAGTGGACTGAGCACCCCTACAAGGGCCAGAAATTCTCCATATTTGCATCCCCAAAAAACTACATGAGACCTCACCTTACACTTACATGATAACAGCATCACACTTCTCAAATTTCTGAAGAGCCTGGCCCTCTGAATACGCCATGCCAATTGAGGCCTCACCATCCCTTCCGACACCCATGTAATACAGTCTCCAGTCATAGGCGCCGTCCATTTGTACCAAACAAGGTGAGCCAACGCCACTTCTATCCCACGCTTCATCCTCTTCAGATGGGCGGAGCACTGGCATCTCGCTGCACCGCCTCCACCCTTTCAGCCCATCCTCGGACACAGCCATCCCTATGCTCACTCGCTCATCTGCATCAACACCCTCATACACCATGACATACCGTGAGGCAGCACAGTCACGGACAACATGCCCGTGCCGCACCCCACGTTCATCAAATGATCCAGGCCGACCCCCCTCAAGCACCTTCCCTGCCCTGGTCCAACGGATGCCATCTCGAGACCGCGCAACTCCAATGGCATGCCTCTGCGTCATTTCGTCGAACGAATGGTAGTACATCCGCAGGTCCCCGTCGGCGTGCATCATAACTTTGGGCGCGGCCACGCAGCGCGCCTCCCAGCCCTGGGGTTCCTCCTCATCGTCCCCGACGTTGAGCAGAGCGCCGCTGTGGTGGTCCCCCTCGATACGCGCCCAGTGGCGGCCGTCCTGACTGATGGCAAGCCCAGGCAGCGCGGGAACGTCCGCGGTGGGGAACGGGCTGGAGCCGAACCGCTCGTCAGTGGAGCCCGTGTAGTAGAGCCAGTACACAGCGGAGGACGGAAAGCGACGGGAGGATGAGGCCCCTGAGCCGGAAATGAGGAGGACGTCGGAGGGACGGACAGCGGCGGTGTCGAAGGCCCACCAATCGGTGGAGGGAAGCAGCGGGTCGGGAGACACGGGATCGCTCCAGCGGAGGCCATCCGCGGAGGTGGCGAGGGCGACGCGCGCGCCGGACTGGTGCCAGAGGAGCCACCCGCCGTCGCCGTCGCCGCCGCCAGGGACGCGCTTGACGACGGGGGAGCCCGCGCCGCGGTGTACGAGGCCGCGGGTCGCGGCGGTGGATGGCTGCGGCGTCGAGGCGGGGGCATGGCAGCGGGGAGGGCCGCAGGCAAGGAGGCGGCCAGCCGACGAGAGGAGAAGCGCGGCGCCCACCATCGGTGCAGGACGCAGCGGCTGGCGCGCGCGCAGAGATTGCGGAAAGAGATTAGGACGCGTAGCGGCGCTGAGCCTGCGCGTTTGGCCGTTGAGCTTGAGTGCCTCAACGCGAGCGGGACGCCTGGACCACACGATGTTCGTCTGAATGCAGTGTTGCAGAACTCCTTTGGTCGTGAGAAAAGTTTCAAGAGTTCTACATTTCGCTATGAAAATAAACTGATTCGATGAAATTCATATACAATCAACTCATATGCTCCAAAGAGGCCTAAATTCTAATGGCGTTTAATAAAGGAACTGCATAAATAGACAGTAATGCATACATAGCGCATGATCAATCGCATCTCATATCATAGACATCGTCAGACTGAAAACTGTGGCCCAAATCAAAACATGCCCCTTCTAGTTTCATACCGATAATATTTTTTCTTGGATGATAAATATATAGTCGAGGATGCTGCGAATAAATCAGCTAAATACAGTCTGATTCTGAATTATTTTCATCTAAACAAATATAGTCGGATTGCATCTATGTGTTAAACGAAATGCCTAGAACAAAATCTTATGAACATTCAATCTTATAGAGGCTTCTAAAACCAATTTGTGTCTTTCTTCCTACAACACTTCTTGACATAACAAACGTGATTCTGCTCTTTGAGAAGCAACAGGACACATGAATACATGGTAACATGGATGATACAATTCTACAAACTTTACTGATCGATGGACTCCAGTTCAATCAGTCAGGTGATCTTCTGCTTGAGCTCTTTTTTTAGAACTGCCTGCATCCTCTTGTCCACGTTCTTGCAGAACCCAGGGTAAGGTTCATAGCCGAACAGCTTGTTCAGTATCTGCGTAGCACACAGGAATCAGAATGAACTGAGTACCACTCCATGACAATTGACAAAGCCCAGTTACATGCTCTTTTTATTGAGTAAATTTCACAAACCTACAACTATTTGTATCGTTATAACATAAAACTACAATTTTTCTGATTTATTTCACAAAACTACAACTTTTTTTTTGGTGTGTTTGGATGACGTGAGGCTAGTTCATGTAGCATTAATATGATTGACATATGGGGCCATGCAATAAAAGTTGTAGTTTTTTGATATATAGAGTTAAAATAGTTGTAATTTTTTGAAATAGGTCATAAAAGTTGTAGTTTTGTGTTACAATGGTATAAATAGTTGTAGGTTTATGAAATTTACTCCTTTTTATTTTACCTATATGCTTTTTTTAGTTCCATGTATACAGATGACTAAAGAATTAGACATGGTTATGATCATGCCTACCTGCAGGAAGATGAGGAATGGCTCCATCAAGAACACCTCAGGAAGCTCACTCACGGTCGGCCCCTTCTTCTGCAAAATCGAACATGAAAAATAAAAAAGGAAACCAAATCAGGAATGGAGCCGCACGCAGACAAGTCTGTCAGGAGCTTAGAGGAAGTCAGGGGTGTGAAATCGAATCTACGCTTGCCTCGAAGAGGCCGTGTCCGACGAACTGCCACGTCCAGCAGAAGAGCTGCGTGGCGAGTACGAGCTTCCACGCGCGCGCGAACCCGAGCTGCCCCGCGAGGGCGCGGCTGGCGCCCCAGGCGCCGAGGAAGACGAGCCCCGCGAGCGCGCCCGCGCGGTGGTCCACCGCGACGTAGGCGGCGGCGTAGGCGAGCGCGAGCGCGAGCGCCGGGTCCAGCGGCGGGGGCAGCGGCAGGAAGTGGAGGATGAGGAGGTTGGTGAATAGGATGGGCCAGGACAGCAGCACGTGCGCCGCCAAGTTCACCGGGTGCCGGTGCTGCGACCGGAAGAACGCGAACTGCGCCTCCAGGTCCAGCACCCCGCGGCGCCGGGGCGCGTGCTCCTTCGCCTCGACCATGGGTGAAGCGAGTCGCTGCTAAGGCTCCGATGAATCTGGGATCGGGGAGGCAGAGGTTGCTGAAAGGTGCACTGGTGTATTGAAGTTTGCAAAATTTAATGGTTTAATTTGTTTTATTTATAGTAAAATTTGATGAACAGTATCATTCTCTTTATGTGAAAGTGTTATAAAAAATTGACTCGATACATCTTTCAACATCTAAATTTTGTCAAAATTATGTTCTAATACACGTTGAATGTGAACACAAGAACAAGCAAGTTCTGTAACGTCCTTATCGGTTTGATTTTATGCCCTCCACTATAGAGATCGAGTACGTAAGAGGAGGATACGTGGCATCGATCTATTAAAATGACAAAGATTATACTCCCCTCATACTGATAATTCAAATTGTTTTGAACTTTGTTTTGGTCAAATATTAAGAATATAAACTATAAATAATTTTTAAGTTGTTAAATTTATTAAGTTGCTAAATTTAAAAATATAAAAATTATATGAATAAATTTATCTTAAAAATTACTTTTATAAAAATATACATATATCACTTTTTGATAAAATATTTTTATAAAATCAAAATCAAAGTTATATTTTGAAGACTGTGTTACTGTTTAAAACGATTTGAATTATGAGTATAGAAGAAGTATGATTTATATCATCGCGCGAGCATACAACCTTTCAAAGAGGATTGTTTATTCAGATTATATCTATATATGAATCGTCATCGATTTCATTCTTCTACGTGCCTTCGGGAATGGTGGCCAATGCCATTCAGCTCTCAGAGTTGATTTGCATTTGCTCCCTCCCCAATTGAATGAATCCTGGTAGCGGATGTCTGGTGTGAAGTGTGAACATGGACGATGGGTGCTTCCTCCTGTTCACATCACATGCGTTGTGTGAAAGTGAAGGCAGAAAGATAGCAGCTTCGTATAATTAAGGCCCACACAAAAAACAAGATTTTATTGTGCTTGAATTATTGCAGAAAAAACACAATGTCGACATTGATTAATTAAAACAAAAATAACAAAAGAAATGTGCTTGGGCCATCCAGCATCAATGACTCAAAGAGAATAAATGCCGAGCTCTAGAAGTCCTTGCAGATAAAAGCTGCTTATTTTTTTTATTAAATCACAACAATTTTCTATAGCATGTTGTAAAATATTTTCATGACCTTGATGTTGGCATGTAGGGATGCAAGATTTATGTTTGTAGGTCAGTCCAAAAATTGTTAAAATGAATTAACTCCACTTCATTTTGCATTGTTAGTGAGATAAAATTAATTCTAAAATAAATTATAAGCTTGACCCACAAATACCTATTGGGTCTACTGTTATGTTACTCTAACTAGGACTTCGGCTAGAGCATGACCTTAGTTATTATAGTTAACTGAGAGGGTTATTCTATTAACTTCAACTAAAATTCAAAGAAAATATTTGTTGAGGAAAGTTAAAGAAAATACTTACTCCCTCCGTTCCTAAATTGTTATCGATGTGGACTTCTAACATCAACTTCGGCCATTCGTCTTATTCAAAAAATTAATTCAAATATGAAAAATTATAATTTGTGGTTCAAATAATTCTAATAATAAAGTAATTTTTAACAAAATATATGATATTTATCAATCATTTTGGAATAAGACGAAAGATCAAATTTGTTGTTATAAGTAAATGATGACAAAATCATATTATAAGTGTATTGCAGTTTTTTACTCTAACATAAATAAACAGTTTTCTGATAAAATGTTACCAAATGTTGTTCAAAACTCCAATAAATCATTGCTAACCAACATCAATATTCTTATGTAATTATTAGCGAATATTATAGGATTATTGCAAAAACAAATATGATTAATTTGATACATGATATTACAATTTTATTAAATTTAAAATATACCTTTCAAACCCACGTGTCATTTACTTGTAAGGTTTTATCTGACACATCAATGTTATATTTTAAAATTTACAAAATAGTAATAACATGTATCAAATTCGATATCACCGCAAACTAAAAGATCAAGCTGGTTAACACCAGCTGCCGCCTAGAGCACGAGGGCCACAAGCGCGCCAACGGGCCTCGCGCCGGATCCCGTGCTCGTCTGCGAGTCGCCATCGTCTCCTCGAATCACCCAATCCAAGCCCAGCCACCCCAGCTCCCCATCAGCCAAACCAATCTCTCGCAACTCTCTCAACAGCCGCACTTCGCCCCTCGACTGGTCTAGTCGTCTCCACCCCCTCACGGCGATAAGAAAAGTCACCAAACCCTAACCCTAGCGGCGCCCGCCCCTCCGACCCTCGCGCAGCCCCCCGGAGAGCGGGCCAAGATGCCTTCGGGGTCGGGGACGCAGTTCCGGTACACGCAGACGCCGTCCAAGGTGCTGCACCTGCGGAACATGCCGTGGGAGTGTACTGAGGAGGAGCTCGTCGAGCTCTGCAAGCCCTTCGGCAGGGTCGTCAACACCATGTGCAACGTCGGCGCCAACCGCAATCAGGCCTTCGTCGAGTTCGTAAGTATCACTGCTCTCCGCACCCCCCCTCCCAATCTGCTGGGATTTGCAGGAGGAATTCGCCAGGACAGATAGAATTGATGTTAGGGGGGATTCGTGGGGATGAGCGCGATTTAGTGGGGGGGGGGGGGGGGGGGGGGGGGGGGGGTTTTGGGGGGGGGGGGGGGGGGGTTGGGGCGGTATTGCGATTGCATCTACTGATATGAGACTGTTGTTTGCAGACAATTGTGTTAGAAACTGTGCCATATCAGTTACTTGATTTTTCCGGTACTATATGTTAGATCATGATTTAAATTGTGTCAAAAATAAGTTGCCCTTGTTTGTGATCTATGATGTACTAGTTAGCTTTGGGGTGGATATGAACTGAGACCTGTAATTTAGTTCTATATGATTGATCTTAGGTGTTGTTTCGGTGCAGTGTGTTAAATTGTTTGATACAGTCATTCGGACTTGGTGGCAGTGATATTTAACAACATAATGCTCAACTTTATGATCTTTGTTAGAAACATTTCCTCATTAGTGATTCTAATAGCAAATCGAAATTGTTTGATACAGTTCATTAGGACTTGGTGGCAGTGATATTTAACAACATGATGCTCAACTTTATTATATCTGTTAGAAACATGTCCACATTAGTGATTTTAATAGCACGTCGAAATTGTTTGATACAGTCCATTAGGACTTGGTGGCAGTGATATTTAACAACATGATGCTCAACTTTATTATATTTGTTAGAAACATGTCCTCATTAGTGATCTTAGTAGCACATCGATTTCTGTTGGCGTTTACAGGCAGTGTCACTCTGTTTTTGCATGTAATCCATGAGTGTGTCAAATCAAATCCAAACAAAAACAACAAATCCTTTTTGTTCCAAGCAAGTTGGGGTACGCTAGAGATGAAACCCTCTGAGAGACAGACCACAAAGGATTTTTATAAAAAAGATGAAAAGGAATGGAAAAAGAAGAAAAAAAGAGGAAAAAGGGAAAAAAAAAGGAACCAAGCTGAAAAGGGGAAAAAGGATTTAAAAAAGGCATTCAAGGTTCTGGCACATGAATCCAATCAAATCCAAATTGGACAAGTTGTGACTGAATTCATTCTAAGATGTCGCTCTTCTTGCCATCCTTTTTGCCCCTGCATGTGAGGATGCTGATATGACTCTAACAAACTGATTTTTTTTTTGCTAAATTAATCACCTACCTTTTAAGGGAAAAGCCACTATTCTAGCATGCTTTGCTGTGAGAAAACGTCCTTACTTATTATATCCTGAACTCCTGGTGATAGCATTGTGCAGTTTATTTGAAAGAACTTGATTCTATCTAGTTGGCAGAAATTTTCCTTTTTCAGGATATTGGGGACAAATTGAAGTGAATGGGGGACTGTGCCTGGACTTCATTTGAGTTTTTATCTTTGTATGGTTGGGACTTTGAGCTGTGTTGATTGTCTCCTAACTTTCTACCTCAAACATGCTTATTTTCAGGCGGATCAAAACCAGGCTATTTCAATGGTATCTTATTATGCCTCATCTTCTGAGCCTGCCCAAGTTCGTGGTAAAACTGTATATATCCAGTATTCAAACAGGCAAGAAATTACCAACAATAAAGGCACTGGTGATTCTTCTGGCAATGTCCTGCTAGTCACTTTTGAAGGCGTTCAGCCTAATGATATTACCATAGAAGTCATTCATTTGGTAAGTGTTCTATACATGCACATGGCATGCATTCTTATTTGTCTAGCTACCACTTACCAGGGCAACTTATTGCACTACTTGGTCTATATAAAGTGATCTATTCATTATTGATTTACAATGAGTTTTTGACAGCAATGTAATTTCTTCAAAGCATATCTAGGCTTAACCTGCAGCTTCTGCTTGGTTGTGCTGGCTCCATTCATATTGGCAGTTGACATGTTCAGTAAATTTTGCCATGAATGTTGATCATCATTGTTGATCTGATTGTTATAATAATTCATGGACTTTAGTACCTACGTCTGTTAAGGTTCTAAGAGTTAAGTTTATTTCTTAGCGGACAGAGTTCTCTATATTGCCATTGCCCATCAGAGCTTTTCAAGATACAGTCAGACTTGATTTGTAATCCTGGCAATAAACTTGAGAATTAGGAAATCCAAAAAGGCTGCTCCTCCAAGAAGTAATACTAGTACAATACTACAATGTGCACCACACAAGCACTTTACTGGGATGTGGGAACACCAAATGACCAAATTGAAAGGAAACCCAGGAAATTTCGATAAATCGCTGAATCTGGTTTTGCCCAGTATCTAGCTTATGGGCGTATTATATATTCTTTGATATGTAGTAACTGGCTCATAAGTTGAAGCCTCCAGCATGTTTCACTTCTACACTCGATTTTCTTCAGCAGATTAGTGAATGGGACTCGGGAGGCTTGTACCCTCCATTTTTCTGATAAAGTTCTTTTCTTCTAATGTACTTAGGTATTCTCAGCTTTTGGGTTTGTTCACAAGATAGCTACTTTTGAGAAAGCTGCTGGTTTCCAGGTAGCGCAACTCTTAGTTTGAATTGCATTTACATTACTCAGTGCATTGAACTTAACAGTAGTACTTTTCACAGGCGCTTATCCAGTATACTGATGCGCCAACTGCTCTTGAAGCGAAAAATTCATTGGACGGAAGAAGCATCCCAAAGTAAGGCATTTTTACTCTTATGGGTTTCGTAACCTTAGATAAATAGTTATGACTTTGCTCTTTCAGGTATTTACTTCCAGAACATATCGAAGCCTGTCACATGCGGATAACCTTTTCTGCGCATAAAGATTTGAATATCAAATTTCAGTCACATCGCAGCAGGTATAAGCATAAGCTTTTTCTTTTATTTTTTTTGCCTCTTTTGCATTACACATACAACTGTATAGAAAGCTTAACTATCATTCTTCATGTAACACTTTCTTTGGTTGAGCAGGGATTACACAAATCCTTATCTTCCTGTGAACCAAACTGCAATCGAGGGGATTGTGCAGGTATGCAACGTAGCCATATCTCATGTTGCATTGCTTCTTTTTTGTCCCCCATTTGTTGCTTATTCAATAGAGATTTAGCAGCCAACAGTAGGCCCTGATGGGAAGATAAAGGAGCCTGAGAGTAATGTACTTCTAGCCTCAATTGAGAACATGCAGTATGCTGTGACAGTGGATGTTCTTCACACGGTAAGAATGATCCAGTGCCTTGTTGTTAATCAAAAAATAAAGAAATGGTTTGTAATAAAACTTGTATAATCACCTTAATGGATAATTTCAGGTGTTTTCTGCTTTTGGAGCTGTTCAAAAAATTGCAATGTTTGAGAAGAACGGTGGAATGCAAGCACTGATTCAATATCCAGGTACAAACTTCCCTCGGCTACACCCAATTTAACATTGAATCTATTTGGAATTGGATATATGTTGGCTGTAGATTGGCTTATATTTGTAAGTTGCTTAGACACTGTTGAGCACACCATATAATGAAGCTCCCTCTTTTGCAAAATGTAAGGCATTTTGTACTGGATATTCATGATCATTACCTTTTCCAATTGGTTTTATTACCTTATTATTTCCCATGTCTAATCCTAATTTAGTGTTATAAGAAGGAATGGATGGAGTACTAAATTGTTGAGCATCTTACTGATGCCATGTTGATAATAAAAGCTAAACTTTTGTTTATGCATCATAAATTTCTAAGTTTGGAAAACATCAGCAGAGAGATGTTGGAGTTCGTGAAGGCATAAAGTGGACATCTGCAAGTTTCCACAGCCATAAAGTTGACTTTAGTAATTTCTTGATCATTTTTACCTTCTCTGTAAGCATACTCTTTCTTACTAGAGGGTAGCTTCGTAGGTTTCTTTCTGTTACCACTGCGCTTTCTTCGCATTCGACCAGTCCTGCCTTAGGTACATTTACCAGCTTGGTATGCTGAGGGTTCTGAGTAGCAATCATTAACTCTGTTATCAACATTCTTATCTGCTCTTGCTTTTAAAATAGCAGTCCCATTTGTTGTTGTATCAGTTTCTCCCTAGCTTATGTGACAAAATTTTGGAAAATGGAACAATTTAATGATAGTTCACATTGTAGCATTCACTATGTCCTGTATATGATAATCGATCTTATTCCTAAATGTTATCAGTGGTATAGTTGTAAGCAGATTGCTTTGATCAGATGAAAATAAGCTCAGAAGGCTTTTCCATCCTTGCGGTGTTATATATCTCTGTATTATATTTCTTATTTGCAATGGAGTCATGGATTAATAATTGTAAGGCTATCTGCAGATATAGCAGTGGCAGCAGTTGCTAAACAAGCTTTGGAGGGACACTGCATATATGATGGTGGTTACTGTAAGCTTCATCTGTCATATTCTCGTCATACTGATCTCAATGTAAAGGTACAAATAGTAGCTTCAGGATGTGTTAATTAGCAAATAATATATTTTTATCTGGTTGACTAATGAAATAATGAATGTAGCTCAACTAAGAAAAATAATACTTAATGCTGTTCATTCAGTTAAACAAAGTACGCTTTCTCAACATCTTTATACCTTTTTTAACTATTGCTTGCTATGACGTTGCTCTAATCAGAATCTGGTTTGTGTCACATTCAGGCTCATGATGAGAGAAGCAGAGACTACACTCTCTCAAATCCTAATGCACATTTGCAAGCTGCCGCACAAGCGCCAGCTGGAACCACACCTGGAGTGGCATGGCAAAACACTGCACCAGGTTCTTCGTTTTATCCAAGCACAGCAGCGGCAGCCCCTGTTGGACAAGTGCCAGCTTGGAATCCTAACATGCAGCCAGGTGCCTTTGCACCTGCATCAACCGCGTACACAAGCCAACCACTGATGGCAAACTCCATGCCTCACTATCCTGCAATCGGTTCAAGCTCCGGAGCCCCACCCGTGCCATTTCAAGCCTCACAGCAGATGCCTCAATATGGTATCCCCCCTGCTGGTTCTCCGCACGCACCTCCAGCTGGCCAACCAATGTACTTCCCAAAATAAGCTGTTCCCATCTGTTATAGGGCAGAGCGATCACCTGTGTTATCTGCAGATCTTTTGATCTACACATGCCGCTTTAAAATTTTGGAAGTGCATTGTAACTCTTGATGTAGCATTCGTAACTTGCGAGCACCATGCGCAAGTATATCTATGTGAGTCTTGTCTGTAAACAGCCTGCCATTAATATTCATCTATCTAACTCTGCTGTCTGCCTGTTGCATTGTTGCGGTTGGAACAATTTCTTTTGGTGCCTCGTGATTTCGTGGTGTGCGTCGACTATTATGTTCCTCTATATTTCTCAACTTTCCTTTGGAATGCAATGGTCAAGTTGAGACCTCGACGCTGAGATCCAGATGTTGAATGATGCCTTGGTCGTATCCATCTGGCAACGAATAAACATTGCAAACACCATTATCAGCCTGAACTTTTGTGCCCCAATATAAGTAAACAATAAAGAAGTACTATAAAAATATGATGAATTTTGACCTAGAGTGCAATTCAAGGTTTTAGAAACCAGGCTGAATATGGTTTTTGGTGGGTCAGAAAATTGGTTAGCTAGCTGGGGCTATCCGATTTTGTTACAACGGTAAGTTTTATTTTTTCATCGAAAATCGGACTTATCTTTAAACTGAATTAGATTGGTTTAACTAAAATCGCGAAAACTGGTCAGTTTTCACTTGTTTCTAAAACTTTTTCATGTCACATGGCGCCTTTATCCTGTAGTGACAAGCTGCTGCTTCTCGACTGTTCGGGTGAACAGTAGAGTGAAGCGATTTTTCTTCCCACCAAGAAATCCACCAATCCAGATCGAGATTCTTGGTTGGGACCTCCTCCTGTGCGCTAGTGATCTCCTTGCGGCGCACTTCCTCTGTTCCTCATTCGCTTTTCAGGCAAGTCTCTGAAGTTCTGCTCTAGTAGCTGCTGGTCTTTGGCAAAGAGCTGTTTTGGCTTCACTCGCTGCTGGTCCCAGTCAAGAAACTTTTTTGGCTTCACTTCTGAACCCTGGCCTACTCCGTGGTGGGGCTGGAAACACAAGGATTAGCTGATTAGTAGAAGAGTGGGGTATCTCATACACCTTGCAAATCGTGGTGTTTGGAGTCACACAACAATGGCAGGGAAGAACACTTTATCCTCTAATCGCCTGCAGGTAACAGAACAAGGGAGCAGCCATAGATCTTCTAAAGAAAATATGGCTGATTTGATTCGACGCCTGAAACTAACTTCAGAGGAAAGTAAAGCACTTGAGGTTGCTGATGATGTTGAAGATGAACTTGCAACTTCAGAATGTGCAATTATTGGTAAGGTCCTATCTCAGGGAGTCTTGCATATCCAAACAATAATGTCAGCACTAAGACCTGCATGGGGAAATCCTAAGGGTTTGACTGCAAAGTCAGTTGGAGATAATTTATTTATTGCAGAATTTGGATCAAAAGCCGACAAAGACAGAGTGTTGGATGGTGTCCCTTGGACAGTGGGTGGAAAGAAAGCTGTCATGATTCAAGAGTTTGATGCTAGCATGAGACCATCAGATATCCAATTTAACAAAATGTCAATTTGGATCAGGATATATAATCTACCTTTCGGATGGATGAATAAAAATTGGGGGACAAAGATAGCTCAAATGATTGGCACTGTGGAAAAGGTAGAAGTTGATGATCAGAACAGGGCTTGGGGTCCTTATCTTAGAGTAAAGGTAAACATTGATATTTCAAAACCACTTCTTAGGGGTGTGTCTCTTTTTTCAGTAAAAAGACAAGCCACAGAATGGTATAAAGTGCGATATGAGAAATTGCCAAACTACTGCTATTCATGTGGAATTATTGGACACTCTTCTTTAGAATGCTCAACCCTAGCTGAGCGTGATGAGAATGGAAAGCTCCCTTATAGTGATGAGCTGCGAGTTTTAGATGAAAATAGAAAAAAAGGGTATGATGACTTGCATAGCCACAGTCCTAATTCAGTTAAGAAAAATGGTACTGGTGTAACAAGAGGGTGGGACTCAACGTCAGAAACGCCTTCTGTGGTTCTGTCTGATGTGCAAAAAAAA
>BCLF01000091.1:1086491-1129778 GCA_001602275.1 Zoysia japonica
ATCTATTGTGCTTGCTATTACTATCTGGCACATATGGGAAGCAAGAAATGCAGTCTGTAATGGCGAAACATTAGTTCATCCTAAATCAATTGCTATGCGTGCTAAAGTCTACGTGGAAATGACATTGCTGCATTTAATTAAAGAATCAACATCTCACAGGTGTGAATCTGATTCCTCAGTTCCAAAGTGGATTCCACCGCCGGATGGTTGGTTACAAATTAATGTTGATGCAGCAATCTTCAGAAATCCACCTCGTATGGGTGTTGGTGCTGTATTAAGAGATCATCGAGGAGAATTTAGAAGTGCATTTTGTCAGATAGTGCAGAAAATTGATGATCCAGAGTTAGCAGAAGCATTAGGCATAAGAACTTCCATATCCTTTTTATTAGACCCCAACATACATCAGGTTATCGTTGCTTCTGATTGTCAAAACTTGGTTAACAAGATAAACTCACAGGCGAAGGATCGATCTCATGTTGCAGTAATTGTTCAAAATATCAAAAACTTAATCAAAGAATATCCTTGTGTCTCAGTTTCTTATGTTAGTAGGAAATGTAATGAGGCAGCTCATGTGTTAGCTAAGACAGCTGAAAAGTTTGATGGTGCGGTTTGGTGTAATGAGCCTCCGGAGATAATCCAGGCCATAATTTGTAACGAACGTTTATGTTAATTTGAAAGCGGTCTTTCTCAAAAAAAAAAAAACTTTTTCATGTCAACTAAGCCCATTCCCTAAAACTTTTCCATTGCACGTTGCAAAGTTGTTTATTTATATTTTCTGACAAGACACCGAAGTTATCCTGTGCGCGCGCCACCGAGATTTTTCTTCGGCAGCCCAAGCGCAGTCACAAACTCACGGGCACAACTCACAAGTTAGAATCGAGGCATCGAGCGATCTGAACCAACCATTTGGCATGGCCGTCGTGTCCGACGTGGCAGCCAGCACTAGGAACGGCTGACAGCACCGTCCAATAGCAACACACTCTTTGATTCCCCCGTATCCCAGCATATGGATAACGCCGGATAAGAGCCGTGGCTCCTCATTGGCCGCACCCGTCCCGGACGGCATCTCGTCCGTCCGATCATACCATCCGGCCTATCTCTGCCATCGCTCCTCGCCGGAGCCTCCCGGCCACACCCGGTGCTCCCCGTCAGTTTAATACAGTACAAACCAAGCTGCACCGGCCGGCTAAAACGAACCTGCTCTCGCTCCGCCACCCCTATTTTCCACTCACTGCCCGGCAAGCAACAAGCTAGGCAGACATGGCGTCCGTCACCGCCCGCGCCCCGGTCGCGGCCCTGCGCCCTTCGGCGTCGGCCTTCCTCGGACACTCTAGTCGCCTCGGCCGCGTGTCGTCGGCGACGACCTCGACGACGAGGCGCAGCCTCAAGGCGGAGGCCAAGGGCGAGTGGCTCCCCGGCCTCCCCTCCCCCGCGTACCTCGACGGCAGGTACTCAGTCAGTCAGTGCCCCGATGACTTTCCGCAGCAGGCAAACCGACTCTTTAAGTCGCTAACGATGTATGGTATACACGCAGCCTTCCCGGTGACAACGGGTTCGACCCGCTGGGCCTGGCGGAGGACCCGGAGAACCTGCAGTGGTTCGTGCAGGCGGAGCTGGTGAACGGGCGGTGGGCGATGCTGGGCGTGGCGGGGATGCTGATCCCGGAGGTGCTGACGAAGGCGGGGCTGATCAACGCGCCGCAGTGGTACGACGCCGGCAAGGCGGAGTACTTCGCGTCGTCGTCCACGCTGTTCGTGATCGAGTTCATCCTGTTCCACTACGTGGAGATCCGGCGGTGGCAGGACATCAAGAACCCCGGCAGCGTCAACCAGGACCCCATCTTCAAGAGCTACAGCCTGCCGCCGCACGAGTGCGGGTACCCCGGCAGCGTCTTCAACCCGCTCAACTTCGCGCCCACGCTCGAGGCCAAGGAGAAGGAGCTCGCCAACGGTGAGTTGTTGTAATTGCATCAGTAGTGCTTCTGGCTGATCAACAGCCACTTCCTTCTCTGAAACTAAGCATCCCGCCGTCGTGTTCCTGCAGGGAGGCTGGCGATGCTCGCGTTCCTAGGGTTCCTGATCCAGCACAACGTGACAGGCAAGGGCCCCTTCGACAACCTGCTCCAGCACCTGTCTGACCCGTGGCACAACACCATCATCCAGACGCTGTCCAGCTAAGCTCATCCGATCCCGAGTATCGAACAGCTGATATGTGTGGTTTGTCTGGAGAAGATGGGGGGATTCAGTTCGATCAGACCGTGTTGTAATGCACAGTGATTTTTGGTTTGAGGGTTGAGGAACGAATTGTATGTACATTATTAAATTACCAGGGAGGCTAAGATCTGTAGAGATTGCTCAATTTGTGCTCTGCTTGCACTGCAATTGTGGCTGCTTCAATTTGGGGAACAAATAGTATCGTGATAAGCACGATGCACGATTGATACTTTTTTAACGCTAATGCTAAGGTCTTATTAATTTGGGACATAGGATTCTGAAAATACCAAACAATAAAAAAATATAAAATTTGAGTTTGCTGTCGATTGTAATCCTACATGAATTGAAAACACGTAAGTCCTTTCTATGAAGTATTTGGATGCAACTAAAAAAATACAAGAATTTGAAAGACTCGCAAGAAAGTTTCCTAGAAGTTGAACGTCTTACCTATTTTCCCTATAATTTATATGAAGGAACACAATACATAGAAAGTTCAAAGGGTTTGATGTGATTCAATTCGGTGTGTCTAAAGGCTCATATAGGAGGGATCGTCCAAATGAACCCTGAATATGCTTGAAGACACAACAGTGAAAAACGTGGATACTAGAAACAGGATCATATAATGTCTGAGGAAGCAAACCTTCACTTCCAAAGCTACCACAGAAAATAGAAACTTCATATAAGTACCATTGCTCCTCTGAAACTCTCCGTGGTCCATACCTGCCAATTAGGGGTGCAAGTTGGGTATCCAATAAGTATTTATAACAGCCTAATATATTTATAATGATAAATTATGAAGCGATGGATTTCTAATTTACTTTGAAGAATTTTGGGTCATGGACAGACCCACAAAATATAAAACCTGCATCCTTACTGCCAATTCTTCTGTTCATAGTGCCCAAATGTTTTTTTTGTGATTATTTAGATGATATTTAGCACCTGTTTGTTTGAGCTTTTGTTTTTGTGCTTTTAGAAAAGCTGACTGGTAGTTAGTTGAAAAGACTGTCTCATAAAATTTGAATATTGGTTTTTTAAATATATTTTTAGCTTTTCAACACGCCAAAAATTAGAACAAACAGCTCAGAATGTGCTTTTCAGCTTTTAGTTCATTTCATTAAAAACTTGTTTTTCAGCTTTTCAAAACTAACCTTTTCAGAACCCGTTTGTTTCAGTTTTTTACTTTTCAAAAGCAAAGAAAAGAAAGTTATGTTCCAGTCTTCCAGATTGTTGAAATGGAAGGTTTCTTCCTTGTGGTTTTGCAAATGGACTAACTGAGACCTCATTTGCAATATCAATAAAAAAATAAATGTAAGTATTACTGTGGGAGTTAAATGATGGGCCGGCAAAAGTTGATCAGCCCTAAGGTCAAAGTCAACACAGCCAAGCAATACTCCTAGAAAACTCGGCGTCCTCCTCTCTCGGTCCACCCAGAAACCAGCGAATCGCAATCCACCGCCACCCCTGGGCCCGGCCCGCACGCCGCTGCCTCCAGCTGCAAAGGGCAGCGGCTTCCCTCCGTCGAGGTACCCAATCGCGGCGCGTTCAGGGGTGGCGCAATAATCTATTTGAACCTGGCAGATTAAACCTCCTATGCTTTGAGGGGGGCCGAGCGCACGCCTCCTGTTCGACGGAATGCCCCTGTGAAGCTGCTGCACGCTGCCACGCTCTAGGATGGCTGCTGCGGGCTTGATCAGAACGAGAGGCGCGGCTCGGCCGCTCATGCGGCTGATCACGATGAGTGGCGTCCCGATCCTGCGGCAGCTGCACCTGGAGGAGCGGCTCCTGCGCTGCAGCGGGGACAACTGGTGCATCATCAACGACGGCACGGCTCCAGCCACCATCGTCATGGGCGTTTACGGGTAAAGTTCATCTTTCCCTCTGCGGGAAAGGATGGATCGTCATCGTCATATGCATTGCCCTCTGTGCGCTTGCGTCGAGTAGCTGATTCGGTTTTACAACAACAGAAGAGTCTCAGAGCTTGTCGAGATAGAGCCGGTCCTCCGGGATCAAGTGCCGGTCATGAGAAGGTTCAGCGGTGGCAGCACCGTCATTGTTGACCAGGGGACCGTTTTTGTCACCTTCATATGCAACAAGGCCGCCATCGCTGGACTGAAGCCGTTTCCGCTGGACATTATGACATGGACTGGCCAGTTTTATGGAAAAGTGTTCGAGAGATTTGGCGAATTTCATCTACGTGAGAATGGTAGGCCAAAACAGTACCAAGTTTCATCACTTTTTGTTATGACACTTGTTTATCATCACTTTTTGTTATGACACTTGTTTATAGATTCCAACTATCATTATCATGATTCGGTGTATCATGGTGTATCTTTCAATGATTCCAAAACTATGATGACTGTAACTTTTTATTGGTAAAGCTAGAGTGGAAATAACTTACTATCCTCGATTGGACAAAATATATTTCTAAATTTCATAGAATATTGCCTTGCCACCAGAATGTACCCCTGAATGTGTTTGAGAATCTGGTTTGCAGTGGTTATCATATGTTTTACTTTCCAAGAGCTTAAAGTGTGCTTTGCATTTGTTTTTCAATGTGTTTAGTAATCTTAAGTTCGGTGGAAATGCTCAGTCAATAACAAAAAACCGTTGGGTTCATCACACATCATTCTTGTGGGACTATGACGTGAAGAATATGGATTATCTCAAAATGCCAAAGCGTGCTCCTGAATATCGACTGGTACAGTTTTTCTTTTGTCTGCTCACTTTATTGTTTTGATTTCGAGCAGTTTTTGTAGATAGATATCTATAATGATGATTATCTTTAGGAATTTCCTAGAGTATCTAGTTTGAACATTATTAGTCTTGACATTTTGCCATATATATAGGACAATAACTGGTGTTATCAGCTCTGAAACAGTTGATTGTCTCAAAAAATACCGACGATTAATGGCCCTATCTTTAGCAACATTCATGATGAAACGATACTCCACTTGAAAAAAAAGATGCTTGTGCAAAAGAAGGTTTTTACAAGTTACCGGTACTTGTTTGATTCTCAGTGTAAGCAGTTCTTCATAATACATAAACAGTAATTTAGTAGACAAAGTTTTGGATATGAAGTATGCATTTCCCTCAACAATTCACACTGTAGGAAAGGCCTCTTCTCTCGTTTCAAACAAAACGAGGTGCGTATACAATTTGTAGTGATGAATAAAACTGCAAAGTTATTTCTTGCTTCTTTCAAAATGGCTTTAATAATTTTATTATTAACATTTGAAATGAACACGTTGCAGAGATAGTATAACTGATGTCTTCCTAATTTATATTTTACTATTTTTTAACTGGACATATTTTGCAATTAGCATCCCTCATATTTTAGAATTCAGGACTAAACCCACCACTCCTAACTTCAAAATGACTCATTTATTTAATTTTTCTTTATTATTTTTCAGGCAAGAAAGCACACAGATTTCTTGTGCCGCATGAAGGAGTACATGCCTTCACGATCAGTTTTCACGGATGGGGTCATCACGGCTCTGAGACAACACTTCTCCGTACAAACCACGGATATAGAAACAGTGCTTCTGATGATGATGGATTTGTGCCTGCGACAAAATTGCTGTCAAAACACGACCAGGAGGAAATAGTTTCCTCCGAAAAATCTCCGAGTTCAAGTTTGATAATGCTGGCAGTGTGAGATCTTTTTCTTTCTGTTGTGAAATCTGAAAATTGTCAACGAACTGCAGAATTTTCATTGAACGTGGATCAACAACCTTACCTTACTGAACCTCGTACAAGAAACGCATTGACCAATGACCAATTTCCTTATTTACCATTAGAAAAAAAATTCCTTTATTCGCCATTGAAATTTTACTCTTTCCCTATTTCCCATTATATTTTATTTTTTTCTCTTTTCTACCATCGCCGTTAGTTCATCCGTTAAATATAACGGAATTTTAATTTTTTTTATAGAGAGTGCCAATTATATTTTACACAGCTTGTTGTTGTTAGAAACTAGACACTGGGAGGAGGGAGGAGCTCTCACACACAACTCACATCTTGGGCATTACAAACCGTCGTAAGCCTCTACTATTACAGCTGTTCTATAGCTGTCTAAAGGCAAAAACTAACTCTAACACTGCAGTCATACAGCTAGCTAAACATAATTTGACTACCTCTTCTAACATCTAGACTATAAATTATGCTAGCTTAACAACTCTTAGAAACATCAAGATCAAGTATAATGATCTTGTATGTTTTTCATAGTAGTCAAATACAATTTGACTTTTTCTAACTCAAAAATATGAATTATTTTTCAATAATCTCCCCTTTAATTCATATTCTTGAAATATCTTCTTGTCACAAGCAGCGGCTTCCTCTTTATTTTTGCACGTCGCTAGTAGCGCCACTGTGCTACCATCTTCTCTTCCAGCAGCTTGCAGCCACCTTTTTTCAAAGCAGCTTGCAGCCACCATTCTCTTCTAGCAGCTTGCAGCCACCTTTTCTTTTCTAGCAGCTCGCAGTTACCATTCTCCTTGCGGCCTTGAACCATCGCACTCTCATCACGGCACCACAGCACCGTCTTCTTGTGGTCTCGCAGCACCACTTCATCTTCATATGGCACCACAGCACCGACTTCTTGTGGTCTCACAACACCACTTCATCTCCACATGGTACCGCAGCACCACTTCGTCTTCACATAGCACCGCAGCACCATCTACTTGTGGTCTCGCAGCACCACTTCATCTCCATATGGTACCGCAGCACTATCTGCTTCTTGTGGTACCTCAGTATCACCCTCTTTCTACAGCATAGCAGTGCTGTCTTCTTGTGGCACCGCAGCACCACCTGTTTCTCACATCACCGCAACGATGTCTTCTTTCTGTGACACCGCAGCATCACTATTTTCTCACATCACCACAGCGATGTCTTCTTCCTCATCTTCATAATAGAGCTGGACAGGCACTTCCACCGTACCTTCAGCTTGGGATCCGGACCAACGCCTCCACTGCACCAAGGCAGGACCGACATACGATTCACTGCTGCAATGCCTCACGCCTCTAATGGTTTCTAGGCAAGGACCAACACACAGCCCAGCAACCTTCAACATGCTGCTGCCATGTACACCGCCTCGTTCTGCCACCATGAGCACTCCTCCGGTGATGGAAACACATCCCATGACAACCTAGCTCTTGACACCAAATATTAGAAACTAGACAGTGAGAGGAGGCAGGAGCTCTCACACACAACTCACATCTTAGGATGTTAAGCTTCTTTTTTTTTCATTGCATATAAGCATACATATATATAGACATTACAAACCGTCGTAAGCCTCTACTATTGCAGCTGTGTAAAGGCAAAAACCAACTCCAACACTGCTGCCATACAGCTAGCTAAGCACAATTTGACTACCTCTTCTAACACTTAGACTACAACTCATGCTAGCTTGACAACTTCTAGAAACATCAATATCCAACTATAATGATCTTGTATGTTCTTCATAGTAGTCAAATACAATTTAACTTTCTCTAACTCAAGAATATGAATTATTTTCCAACAGTTGTGGGCACCCCTTAAGGTGTTTGAAGCTAGTACTAGTTTACTTACTTGATTTAAAACATATTTCTTCCATTCTCTTATGTTTTTCTGATTCAATAGAGAGTCTTGATGTTTAGGTGAAAAATTGTTGTTTGACAAAACCAGGCCAAATAAACAGTCTAGTTACTAAAGTGCTTATACATTCAACCTGGTGTCCTGATAGGAACTTAGTCTCAGTGGACAACTACTCTAATTATGGCAGTTGACGATGCTTAACAAACATTGTTAATTAGTTCTTGCTAGAAGAGACTGGCTTTGACCCTCACATTCTTGCCATGTTTAGTATAGTAATCCCCTGCTGCTCCTGTGGCAGCCCGTAACTCTCAGGCGAACTCTCCACTCACTAGTAGATGCCCTGTAATAAAAGAGATTCTGTTATGTTTAACAGTGAACTAACGGTAATGGTAGAAACGGGAAGAAAAATTTAATTCGATGGTAAATAAGGGAAGTGTAATATTTTAGTGGCGAATAAATGAATAGAAAAAATTTCGATGGTCAATAAGGGATTTGCTCTTGAACAATTGTATTCAATTCATTGCACTTCATACTCGAAAATCAGTGGAGCAAGAACCTGGGATAATGCATGTCCCTTGTAGAATGCACATGCCTGTGGCTCAATTTATCTTTCTTGATGTTCTGCTACAATTACAATTTTCTTGAAAATGTTGTGAAATTTGAAGTGAAAGGAGGACTGGGTATGACAATTGTATATGGTCACATGTTCCCCCACGGGTCGCCACTTTTCTATTGAATCTGTTAAAAAACAGAAAGAACAGGAAGGAAAAGTACAGGAAATTCATGATATACCCTGAGACGCCAGCGGCACCATTCCCAACAGTTGATATGTTGAGCTGCTTGATGTCGTTGATTAGAATTGATGCAGGAAGAACAGAAGCGCCTTCTGAAAGTAGTCGCACACAAGCGAGCAGTCACGCAGAAGTGCGCTCCCCAAAAATTTAGATCGCCCACCTACCCGTGCAAGTGTTGCAGCAGGACGAGGTTTTGGAGGCCTGCTCTCGCAAGTCCTGTGCGCACAGAGACTTGTGATGGGAATGCAAAAGGTGCAGCGATAGCAGCAAAATTCTGGCCTCTTTCTTCAGGGTGGAGGAGCGTCTTTTATAACCACAGTGCACTGAATCAACCTTATTTCGGAAGAGTATATGACCAGTAACGTTCCTCCAATTAATACGTCAATTACTATTAAAGTTTGTATTTAATCTGTCATTTTAATTGAGTCGATTCAATTCTCACAAACAGCGAAATTAATTACCATTTTAATTGAGTTGATTCAAATCTCTGTAGCGACAAAATTAACTCGGTGCAATAAGGATTGCTGTCACATGCACGCGCACGCCGCTCATAGCAAGATAACTCAGTGCAATAAGGATTTTTGCTGTCACACGCACGTGCACGCCACTCGTCCCAAGTCCCAAGTCACAAGTCACAAAGAATATTCACGTCAAAACACGCGTAACTCCTCCTCTCTCCCAACTTTTTAACTAGTGAACCATAGTCCACTCTTTTAAGTTGGTTGAGCTTCTCTCAACTTTCTATGTGCGACTAAAGATTTAGTCCCTCTAGCATTTAAAGTGAGCCTTAAAATTTAATTGTGAAATGAATGGGCCAAGCCCAAATATTTCAACAATCCCCACCAATTTCGAGTCACACGAGAAATACTCTCAATTTCACCACTACTTTAATATACCAGACTTTTGATGGAGATTGATCCATAGATTATGCCTTGAATTATTAGCCTTGTGCAAACAAGCTTTACCAAAACCTATTTCTGGTACTAGGCTGCTAAAAACATCTCTGTTGTTTGAAGCGTATAAGTCATACTCCAGTACTTTCATGAGTATCTAGAGATTACTTAAATCTTATAAACTGTGACCAGCAGTCAAACTCATATAGGTGTGATTATTATAAGATATTCTGTAGGACAACATCTCTGCTTAATTAAGCCACACGAATCACATTGAGGCAAAAGTCAACCTGCCTTACAGTTTGAAGAGAAATGCATTTTCACAGGAATGAGCCTTATTCGGAGGTTCTCTTCTCTAAGTCAGCCATGGCTTGTCTCACTATCCTGATTCACGAGATCTTCGATTACACAGGATATGTTACCACCATGATATGATTCACATAATGGGTCTAAAGCCTAATTCCCAGATGCATAGTCTATCACATTTCGTGAAATACCCTTTGTAAATTGATCTGCCAGATTTTTAGCCGTTTGATATAATCCAAGGCTATAACTCCGGAGTTCCTCAATTTCCTGACATATTTTAACCGCCTCTCATTAGGATAGCCAACACCGATTTTTCAACTATCGGCAAATTTATTAGGAGTTCACGAAGCCATTTAGCCTCAACAATGGCAGTATCTAATGCTGTGAGTTCTGTTTCTATAATTGACCTCGTTAAGATAGTCTGCTTACAAGACTAACATGAAACAACATCACCTCCAAGCGTGAACATATATCCGCTCATGACTTTTATCTCATCAGCATCAGAAATCTAATTTGAATCATTGTAACCCTCTAGAACTCTCAGGTTACTTAGTATAATGAATCCTATAGTTCACAATACCTTTTAGGTAGGGCGTTACTTTTTTAAAAAGCATACCAATGATCATCTTCTAGATTTAAGACAAACCTACTCAATTTGCTCACATCAAATGAGATGGCAAGCCTCGTTGTGCACGCCCGGGAGCCGTACCCTACTTGGGGGGCCTTGGGTTCACGAACGGCCACGGCACGGCAGCCGGCCGGCGCAGAGGATCAGGGAGGGAGGGCGCACCAGCCGACCGGCTCTGGCCCCGCGGCGTGCTCGTTAGACGTCACGTCGGCCTCGCTCGGCGAAACGCCCGCAAAACGCAGGCGCAATGTGTTAGGAGTAGCCTGCTGCCTCCTGCGCTGCGTGCGTGCGCTCGTCTTGAACGAAGCCGGAGGGAATCCTCTCTGATCGCTGGCAGTGGCAGGCTGGGCATGTCGCTGCGGCGCGGTGTTGCAAGCTCGGGGGCCTGCCGGCCACACCTCGCTCGATGGCACGTGCGCGTGCATCCTGCATGTGTTGATCGATTGACACCGAGCCCGTCACCAGTGCGCGCGACGTCGTGAAACCAGAGGACGATGCACTGTATCCTGCGGCGCCGCCTGCGTTAGCGCACGCGCGCGCCATCAACAAGAGGACCTGGTGGCAGCAACCGCCACAGCCGGGGCACCCGCGCGCATCGACACGACCTGCCGAGCGCTCAAGCTCGCCGTTCGCGCGCACAGCTACCGCTACGGGCGACCGCGCGGCGCGAATTAGGAAAGAGTACAGGCGTGCCAGTACGCGCGCCGTATAGAAGTACGTACATCGGACGGTCACACTGTTGGAACGGAGTCGCCGAAGCTCACTCGATCTCACGCCGAATGGAGGTAGAAGATGAACAGTGAACAAGAGAATTTCCGGCGCCGAACGCCTATGTCTTGGCTACTCTTACTCAAAAGACTCGGTACAAATGGAACTCAACGCTTACAACCAGATTTTATAATCTCAAAGGGACGCAGCCCCCACGCAACAACTTTCCCGGTCTTCATGCGCACGAACGCCAGTCCTCTGGTAGTCCGCCTCGTGAGCACGCCACTCGCCGCAGGACTCGCCTCCACCTGGATCACGACCTTCTCCTCGCGTTGCACCTGGCTTCAGTCTCCAACGGCACCACGACTTGGCCGCAAGCTCGATCCAACTGACTCCTAATCGAGTGGACACGCACGTACATCGTCCAAACTCAACCTGAACTTGACGCGAACGAATGCACATACGCGCGGACTCAACACTCCAGCAGCAGCATCACGAGCACACACAGGCTTGCTGTCATGCCTGCACACCATGGTCGAACATGGATTCACGACGCACTCACGCCACCAGCGACGCGCACACACACGCCGCTGGGTTTATTCCCAACACACACTTGCCGCGTCCGAACCGATTGAAGGAGTACACGAACGGTTCTTATTCGACAACCAACGAGGTTGCTGCCCGGCCGACCGATTGATTGATCTGCGTGGTCCATGACGATATCACCACGCTCCGTCGCTGTCCAGGACCGGCGTAGTTAGGGCCGGGAACATGAAACGCTAGCTATTGTCTACGTACCGACTACCGTACCGGCAACAATGCGCACGGCACAGACGGCGATCGACGACGTCTCATATATGTGCAGGTTGCGCGTTGTGTATGCCGAGGCTCTCGCTCGGCCGCCGGAGACGTGGCGGAGAGCCAGTAACCATGTGCAGTCCCCTCCGGCACCTCCGGCGGCGATCAAGCCAACGATCAAGGCGCCACGCCACCCGCTGCTATGTTAGAGGCCACAAATATAGCGTGCGGAGTACTCCTACGTGCCAACTAACGCGACGCATATGCACTGAGTAGAGATCAACGTCGTCGTCGTCGCCGGTGATGAACTCCAACGCATACACGCACACGTACGACATACACTCCCTTGCGTTGTCTAAGTTTTGTCTCCGCGCGTCGCATGTGGCCGACACGTCAAATCAGCGTGGGCTCATATGCCATCGGATGGATCGGGAGCTAGAACTTAGAAGCGTCAGGAATTAAAGTGCAGGACCGACAAAACAACTTCATGCACCATCGAACGGGTCAGGGTCGGATGCTTAAGTGACAATGGATCATGCTACTTAGGCCTCCTTTGAAATGCGAGAATTTTTTCTGTTTTCTAATTTTTTTTGTGAAATTAAACTGATTTTTATGAAATTTCTGTAAAATTTTTATATTTCAAAGGAGGCCTTACTCCGTTCTCAATTAAAAGAGTGTCATTCCATTTCAAATTTATCAAAAATATATTATTTTCACTTTCTAATATAGTATCATATCGATATCTCTTTTTATTATTTTCATTTTACTGTCCATGATTTTTTTCTGGATGGAGTACTATTGTCTATGTGTACATCTATATGCAGGTCAGTATGACAGCTTCAATTATCTTTTTTTAAATACTCTCTACATTCAATAATATAATAGCATTTGGAGAGGTTCGTATTTGTCCAAAAATATAAACATTGAGAGGTGTAAATACAATAAATAAGGTAATGTTGGATAGGTGAGAAATTTTGTGTGTGGTAAAAGTAGGAGTATAGTAGTCTTTACTTTATTATTGTTTTCAGCATTGGAAAGCGCTGAAGTCCTAATATATTCTTGACGGAAAAAGTACTCCACTCAACTTATTTGTTGTTTAAACTACAGGACATGTATCATTTAAAAAAAATCACAAGTGTGTCTCTGCTTTCACTGTGTTTTACCACTTCCATTTTTGTACGTAATAAACTAGTACTCCTATATTTTAAACTCTATTGTAAGAATAAACTCAATCACTCTTATAAGACTTTAAATCTATCTGACTTCCCTCATGTTGTTCTATTTAGATATTGAGCTATTGTGTTTCAATGTCAATCATGTGCTGAAGCATCGTCCTGTTTTTAGCAGGTTTTGCCAGAATCAACGTGTCCCATGTGTGGCTACGAGTTGGGGTAATAAAGAAATTATATACCTTACTTAGGTCATTTTGGTTGAGCTGCTTTTGGCTTTTGACTTTTGCAAAAGCCAAAAACTCAATTAAAGAGGTAACTTTTATAAATTTTTTTAAAGTAGCTTTCTCTTAGTTCAAAAACAAAAGCAGGTCTAGACTTCTTTTTACCGGCTGTGGTATATATAACTATAATTATATTACATAATTATATTATATATAATTATATTAAATAATTGTAATTATAATTATATATTACTATAGTTACAGTTATATAATATATAAATACAATTATGTAATATAAAATTATATATAATTATAATTATGTATCATATAATTATAATATAAATATAATTATATTGTATAATTATAATTATATTACACAATTATAATATAATTATATTGTATAATGTAACACTTCGTGTTTTTGAATAAAAAGTCATTTTGTTCAAATTCGAGAATCACAGAAACCGAGCTAAAAAATGATTTAAATCAATTCCAGCTAGTTCGCATTTAAGTTTGAATTTCAAAATGTAAGTTCAAAATTTTCAATGAAATATGGCGAAACAAAATTCTCTGTTGAAAGCTTTTACAACAACCTGAATTTTAGAGGTTTTCATAAGATTTTATTTGAGGTTCAAAGGTTTTACATAAATTATTTTGCTCCAAAAGATTGCCTGTCTTTAAAATTCAATAGAATTTTATTTATTTCTATTTTGAACTTCATCCCAAAATAAAAGTTGTTCCTTTATAAAAGTTTTACCACCCGGCTAAATTTCAAAATTTTTGGATCTCGAGAAGTGTGCATTTCAGATAAAAACAGAGAGCTGCGCTGAAATTCCGAGATAGTCGGGAAAAAGATAAATCCTCATGGGCCGACCTGTCAGCCGGACTATTCCTCTTTCTTCTTCTTCCTCCAATCGAGCAGCGACACGACGCCTGTCCAGGTGCCGTTTTTTACCCGCGCCTCCTTGCGCATGCCGGCGATGAAACCACGGACGTGTCTGGCTCTGACCATCGCGCGGACACGACGTCGCCCCCGTGTCCAAAGACCCCGACGCCCTCTCATTTCTCCTCTCTCTCGCGTGCGTTCACTGGCGCACCTCACCTCCGCCGAGCTTGCCGCCGTGAACCACCTCAGTCCAAGCCGCCCCGGCCCCCATTCTTCAACAGGAAGCTGCGCCAGCACCCTCTCCCGCTCTCCCTTGCCCTAGCTCGCCCCCTCCCTCTCTGAGCTCGACGGATTTTGAATTTCCCCAAATTTTCGAGCTTTCGGACCCGCCAGCCATTCTCCTCCAAGTCCAGCGTTCCCGGGTAGTATTTCTTCGATTCCTTTTCAATTTGAGTGGTCCTCAGCGGGGAGCCCCTCCTAAGCAAGTTAATCGTTCGATTCCTTCAACATTTGCCCAGGGATTGTGAGCTTGACTGGCGCCGCCTGTACCCTTCGGACCTCGACGACGAGCTCCCCTCTCCGGCCATTTCCCGAGCCGACATCACCCGCTCCGGGCTTCTTCACGTCCCCTGAAGCTTTAGGTGCAAGCCGCGCTGGTCCTGTCCACGACACCGAGCTCCCGCCTCGCCGAACTTTGTTTCCGGCCGCCCCTCGCTGCCGGCGTCCCACGGTGAGAATGCCGCGTCTTGAACCTCATCACCGAGTTCCCGGCACCGCGTAGACTCTTTTGGTTTGCTGCACCATGCTCTTGGCTGCTGGCGACCGCTTCTCCGGCTATGCGCCGCCACCATCCCGCGGCTGTGCCACCATGGCCATGTCGGCCGCGAGCTCCGCGCGTGCCGGCCCGTGTGACCTTGCCTAGGCCCTGTTGGGCCAGGCTGGTGCGGCCTGCCCCCTGTTGGGCCACGCCTTGTGGCTTTCCCTCGTCGGGCCTATGTAAGTGGGCTGTTTCCAGGAGGCCCAGCCGGCTGGTTTAATTATTTTGTGAAAAGATTTATTTACTTGTCTAGAAACTATTTTAATATCATAAAATTCATAAAAACTTCACTCTAGCTCGAAAAATTGTGAAATAAATTTTGCTAGGATCCTCTTATCTAGAACTATATTATGAAGCAAACTATTTTCCATTTTATGCATGAAATTAATTATAATTATTCCTTGACATGATAAGTCATTAATGCATTATAATTATTCTTTGGCATGATAAAATCTTAAAAATTTTACTTTTATGTTTATTTTGTCAAACTTTCTGTTTTAGAAAAATTTTATATTTATTTTCATCATAAATAATTTTATAAGCATTTTAATGTGTTTAAACAGTTTTTAATTCATTATAAATCCTTTTGATTTCAATAAATCTTAAAAATTTCTCAAGAATTTCTTTATAACCTTTCTGATTTTGTGAACAACTCAAACTATATTTTATGTTTTCAAAAACCATTTTAAAAGGATTTTTATAACTAAATTTGGTAGCCATCTTTTGAAAATAAAAAGCTGTCATGGCATGTGATTTTAATTCAAGTTAAAAACTATCATAATTCTTTTTCTTGCATATCATATCATATAGGACCTGACCCATCCGAAGGAGAGCTTGGAGTCGTTCCTTTACTAAAGGAAGCTAACTGTGAGCAAGCTCAGACAAGCCCCGGTACATTAACTCCTTTTAAGTTTTTATTTTATTACTGTGTATGATGTGGTTAATGTACTGCGCATTAGGGTTTTAAGAATTGTTTGGAAACATAGAATTGCATGCTAGGTACCTTATTCCCATGTCGAGTGTTGGGTATGGGTAACTCGATGTAGGGCTAGGCTAAGTCTTTGTTCACGGTAGAAGTCGAGTGAATGGAAAGTCACTCGCGAGCTATAGAAGTCGAGTGAAGGTATAGTCACTCGCGAGCTATAGAAGTTGAGCGAAAAGATAGTCACCCGCGAGCTATAGAAGTCGAGTAAATGAAAAGTCACTCGTGAGCTATTGGTTTACCACATATTAATTAACCTGAGATCGGGCAGAGATAGTGTATAGGAGAGTTTGAGAAGGCTGGGCCTTCGCGGTGGTAGCCCCATCTGTGTCGTTAAGGACCGATTCGAGTGTGGCCCTGTTGAACAAGTTTGAACGTACCGAATACATACTGAAATTATGGGCCTAAAAAACCGATGTAGCTCAATACCGTAGTGGTTGGACAGACTCTACATCTCTTTTGACTAGGAGTAGAGAAAGACTTGTGTCTAACCATAGATATGTCCTGAGTGGTGATCGCATGGAGGACTCTGTTCTTAAGAGAGGTATGCTTATCGGACTGACCCTATGGGTTGAGCGAAAGGTTGCCACGTACGACTTCTGGGAAGCGCGTACGTGTCATGTATTTCGAATTTTTCTAGCTGGTGTAAATCGATTATAATCGTTGCCCCTCACAGTAATGAGTATCGCTTGTTCACTGAGTGACATAGTAGAAAAACATAATTAATAATACTAATAATAATAATATAATAATATGAACGGTTTGCTTATTATAGCAATTACTTGGCAACCATGTTTGATATAATTTTACAGCGCAAATTGAAATTTACCCTTTGTGAACTTAATTTACCGCTAAAACTTGAGTATAAGGACTCACTATATTAGCGCTAGTTTTGCAAATGGCCATCACATGTGAGTCAGCCACATCATATCTTTAGAGTCGACTGTAGTTGGCTACGTTGATGAGTAAGACTTGCTGAGCATTTAAATGTTTAGGGCTTAGCTCTCTGTGGTTTTGTTGCAGGTAGTTTCTCTCTTCCTCCTCTAGACCGATTGGCTGAGGACCGATTGGCTGGAGCAACCTTGAGAGTAGCTATGTCCGTCGAGAGCCTTACTCGCTGCGCTGCTGTTTGTGTGCTGTTAGAGGATGCATCGTATGCATCTTATGCGTAGTCTCTAGGAGACCCTAAGTCAGGTTATCGCTCTCGCATTTTAAAAAATCTTGGTTTTATAAACTTAAGCAACAGTTTATGGTATACTTTATCGTGCTTAAGTTGTACTATTAGTACTCGCTTTGTCGAGTGACACCCGATAAGATCATGTGGTCGATGGATCGTCTTTTCTGTGGGGCGGTCTGTCACATATAATTATAATTATATTACATAATTGTATTTATATATTATATAAATGTAACTATAGCAATATATAATTTTAATTACAGTTATGTAAGATAATTATAATTATATATAGTATATAATTTTAATTATATACAATTTTATATTGCATAATTACATATAATTATACTTTCATTATAATTATATATATTACGTAATTATAATTATACTTTGATTATAATTATATATTTTACATAATTATAGTTATATATAATTATATTACATAATATAATGTAATTATATATTACTATAGTTACAATTATGAAATATATAATTATAATTATGTAATATACCTATAATTATATTAAAACTATATAATTATAATTATTATATGTATACATTATGTCAATGCATCAATTTTCGCCTCCCAAACAGACGTGGGTCGAAACCAAAATTTACCGAAGACATTCGTGGGCTTTGGCTCAAATACGAACAAACGGTCATCTGTCGAACGGTTACCCATTACCCCACGACGTACGACGCGGCATTTGAAGCACGATTGATTGCACTTAATAGCCGCGCTCGTTATATGTAACCTGCCCGATCGAGCATGTTTCCAGAGCAAGAGAACACACACTCACTGGACGTAGGGTTGTTATCCTCCGAGAGGCTCAAACCAATCTAAACCACTCGTGTCAGTTCTCTTTGTGATTAGCTTCACAATACTCACATATTTGACCCTATTCACAGTATCTATCAATCTCTGGAACTCATATTTCGGTCGTCGACACATATATTATCTTACAATTTCACAATCTCACAGTTATTTTGAACCAAAAGGCTTTTAGCTTTCTCACAGCTTATATTTTACAGCTGCTTTTTCATAGCTTACAACTCAACCAAACACACCCTTAGTTGATACATTTAGCTACAGGCTAGGCAATACCTCATCTACATTTTGGTTAAGTGAAAACCTGGGGTCGAAATTTGTGATATCAGCGGCTCGATCAGCTGCCCGCAAAGTTAGCTGACATGCATTCTACAACTGGTACCCCCTATGATCAAAGTCCATGCATCCTCCTCTTCAAATCCTCTCTCAACCCAACCTTGCGTGTTTCACAAGTTTCTCGACAAGTTAAGCTAGAGTTCACAAAATCGCGGTAAATTGCTCGGTTTCACGGTTTTCGACCTTACCGTTGCGGTCCGGTTTCACCGGACGATCGGTTTTTGTTTTAAAAATTTTAAAAAATTTAAAAATTTGAAAAATTTTAGAATACCAAAAACCGTTAAAACCGCTTAGCTTACCATTAAAATCGGTGCGTTTCAAATTTTAAAATCTAAAACCGTAAAAACCGAAGAAACTGATCGACAAATCGTTGAAACCGAACAGTTTACTGTAGCAGTTCATTCAAATTTTAAATTTTTAATTTAAAATGATTTTCGATCTTTTTTACTTTTTTCATGGTTTTCGTCAAAACAGTTCCGACTAATTGACCGTTTTAGCCGTTCAAACAAATCATAAACCCGGAGCTAAGCTAGAGGCTAACGGCGAATGCACTCCTAGATCCACCGGCCGCATGCATACTCATCCAGCCGAAGCAGACACTGAGCGTGCATCAAATCACGTGGCTCCGACACCGAGGAAGTCTATGAAGGCGGGCGCCGCGGCGCCGGCCGCGTCAAAGCTAGCGCCGGCGCCGTCTCTTGTCGCCCTGCCTTCGAACGCTGCCGCCGTGGCTGGCTCGGAGACGAACTGCGGCTCAAGGTGGCCACTGGCCGCCGCCGCCGCCCATCCATGCGCCCGGCACCGGCAGAGGGACCAGGAGAGGTAGCTCGGTCCTGCACCGACCGTCGACGACAGCGCGCCCGGCGGCGTCCGCGTGCTGCCAGGGGAGGATGCGGTCGTCCGCGTGCGCCGCGCCGGGCCCTGCATGCATACCATCGATCAGGAGGGAGCGATTAGTGAACATCGCGGAAGAGGAAGAAAGCGACGTGGCAGTGGCGAACGAGAACGAGGAATGAAAGATCCAAATAACGAGACTGAGGCCTTGATTGGAATGCCAATTTTTTTCTGTGTTTTTAATGTAAAATTAAACTAATTTTTGTAATATTTATGCGTTTAATTTTTGTAAAATTTTTGGGTTTCAAAAAAATTGAATAAGAGAATGCACAGATTAAGAAGCCCCCATATTGATGATGGCCGCATGGCCTTGGCACGTCAAAAGCAGTGATTCACTGCTCTCCGTCTACCCCGTGCGAATCCTGTGCCTAGGGATGGAAACCAACAGGAAATGGTGCACATCTTATTTTTATTTGTATATTTAATTAGTCGAACGGAAACGAGAAACGAAAAAGTAAAATTCGAGATCGGAACACGATATCAGGATAGTCAGAATTAAAAAACAGATATATCAAAACAGAAAAATATCGGTAACAGACGAAAAATGATACTAATTCAAATCGGAAAAATAATAACATTGAGTTGTATAGTTAAATAAAATTAAACAATTTTTAACTATTAAATATTATCTTAAACAATAACAAAGATGATTTGAACAGTGAATTGCAATGCAATAAAAAATAAAATCGTGATCACTTGGTATCTAATTATGACTATATAGAGTGGGGTTCATCTAACCGATGAGATTAGAGTTTAGAACTTTAAATAGACAAAATTTTTGTATCTTAGGTTTTAATTATATTCTAAGTGTAATAAAACAGAAAAACAGAAAAATAAAAGATATTATTGACAAGAAATGGGTAAATCCAAAAACGGTCGAAAAAACACTCATCTTATTTCTATTCCTGTCTCAACAACTCTAATTTTATTTCTGTTTCTGTCTCATATAAATTTTAATCGGATCGAAAATGATCGGAAAAAATAATGGTTAAAACCGAGACGCGATGTGAATTTGCCGTTCCATCTTCATCCCTACCTGTCCATCTCTCTCTTCCCGTTCTCTCTCTCTGTGCTCGTGAGTGTGCGGTGGGGTCACTGTGCGGCATGCAGTACGCGGCACTGTTGGTGCTGAAAGTCTCAGGGCTGTTTGCTTCGCAACATTTGTGAATTACACTAAAATTTGGTGTTATTAAATTATTGATAACACTAATTTAAGGGTAACAATGAGAAAAAAATAGTGTTTATATTATTACCCTATCAATACTTTAAAAAAATATTAGTATAGCATGTGAGGTCTGTATATTATTTTTTAAAAAATATTGAAATATGGTCAAGTGAGATATTATTTTAAAAAATGATTTATAAATCTGATACGCGCATTAGGAGTTATAGTAGATTGCTAAACAAGAAATTTTGAAAAACGTGCAGCCAATATCCTTCTAACAGCTCATCCTTGCACCTTCGGCTAGCCAACTAAAACGGCGGCGAGCTTTTTCGTCGCCCGTGTTTCCTTGCCTTTCGCTGCTTACGGGTCATCGTCGTTACCAAATTTTTGACGGCAACACCAAACTTTGGAGATAAAACAAATGATAGCCAATGTTTAAGGGTATACCAAATTTTGAAAAGGTAACCAATGATAGAGAACCAAACGCAATCTTCCAGGCCAGAACCGCGGTCGCCTATCTCCTGTCGCTTCCTATTTCAAGAGCAAGGCCCCGTCAATAAAAAAAAAGAGCAAGGAATTTAGAGAACCGTCGCATGGACGAAGAGTCGAGACGCCGACGTTGATGCGATAAGCGGATTTTCTCGCCCCTATCTATGAGGTGAGAGTTGGAACCCGTCGGATCCAAAAGATGGACGGTTGAAATTGATCGATTTTTTTTCTAAAGGGCTCTATTTGTTATCTTCAATATCCACCCTTAGTTCATATCAACCCATCTCAAAAAGCATTTACTGCATTGATGCCTGACTGTAGGTGCCGTTTGGATACGTGAAAATAGGAGGTAGGATTGGGATTGAAAAATAAATGGATGGTTGAGATTAAATGAGATGAAGAAATAAATAGTTAAGATCTCTTTTTTCCATTTTCATTTGAGCAAATTACTTATTTCTCCCTGTTTTGAGAAGCTATCTCTTATTTGTCCTTTAAAAATTTCTACTTCTCATATATACCTAAATTCTAAAACTCTATCCCTTTTATCCTCTTTTTCATATCTTTTGAATTTGTAAACAATTTTACCCTCAACATGCTATCTATTATTTACCCCTAACTTGAATAAGAATAAAAAGATTATTTATATTTATATTTTTAGATTAATAATTAATCAAAAGTCAAGATAATATGAATAATGTAATAATATACGCAACAACATTAATTTTACATATTATTATATTATTTTGAATGATATTATGAATGTGTTAAGTTATTTCTATAATATGTAAAATTAGTGTTGTTACGTACTTATATTCTTATATTATTCATATTATTTTGATTTTTTATTAATTATTAATCTAAAAAGAAACATAAATGATTATTTATTTATTTAATTTGGAGTAAAGAAGGGATATTTTGTTGATGGTAAAATTGTCCACAAAGTCAAAAAAAAAAAGAGATAAAAGGGATAGAGTTTTAAAATTTGGGTATATATATGAAAGTTGAAACTTTTAAAAACAAATAAGAGATAGCTTCTCAAAACAGGAGAAAATAAGTAATTTTCTTTTCTCTGCGAGGTCACGACATAACACATAAGCTGGCACTGATGTACGACGTGGCCAGAGGGATCGATCTTAATTGTCTGTCTCTAGTATAGGTGAGTTGCCTCGACGAGGATGTCGAGTCTTTTAGGGTGGGAGTCAGTCTATGGGAAGAGGCCCAACTCCCATAGCTTATGGTGGGGGAAAACTATGAGATTAGTCCCACCTTTCTAGTTTAAAAAGGATGGACCAACTTAAATAGCCAAAGATCCAAAGCTTAATAATCTCAGGTTACCCTTTTTACGCGAAGCGAGAACGAAAGCGTAAGCGAGTTGCTGTATAGGTGTAGCCCACGCAGCGTATGCGTAGGGCATGAGCTGTATTTGGTCCGGTCCTGAGCTGTTATAGCAGCATTCTGACTCCCAACCTCCTTCGGGCTTCGCTATGTGGTGGCGTTCTAAGATGGGCGGCTCAGCTTGGTAGCCTGAAGGCGTGGGAGAAGTTGGATCTGCCCAACGACTTGCTGTCATCTTATCGGATGCTGTGGGTTGCTGCTTTGTCATGGTGCTTGTGATTGTCGACATCGGTCTAAGATTCCAATGGCGGTGGCGCTTGATACTGTGAGACGGCTAAGACGTCCTCTGGTGTTGATGTCATGTCCATTAGCGTCATCAGACATCGGATTTCTTTTGGAACATTGGCTTTTCTGCAGTGGTGGCTTAAGTGGAGCTAAGTACCTACTTCCAATCACTCCCGACATCTCACCATCATCGGAGCCTTTGTGGTTTTAGATGTTTGAAGTTGTGTTCAGTCTTGTATTTGATGTGTGTGAGCTTAAAGTGCTCATTTTTGTTAGACTTTGGCTGTCACTACCAGAAAAGTCAATTTCTCCGTGTGCTCCGAACACAGGGAAAATACCATATAACACTGGGAAACATGTTCCCCGTGTGTCAAAACACAAAGAACATGGGGACAGACACACGAGGAACATTACACGGGAAAGAAGGAATACCCCCTGGGTTTTATAGTCAGCACACGGGAAAGCACTATTTCCCTAGTGTTCTGGTGACACACGGGAACCATGTTTACCATAGGGGCATCTTCTCCGTGTGTCAGGGGAAATTTGGATCACTTTTTTTAAAAAAATGAACACCTAAAATTAATCACAATTTGTATCAGTCCAAAGCACTCTTTATATACTAGTAGCTGAGACCACTTGGCACCTAAGCTAAGCATACTATATAAAAAAAATCTAAAAAAATGGTAGTCTTTGGATACAGGAACCGGAAATCTTAGTAATTAGTGTAATACGACGCCCCCTTGGACGCCGTTTAAAGGAAAATGGCATATAATAAAAAACTAAGAGGAAAGCCATTGAACTAAGCGAGGTTAGTTACATACTAAAACACCAAGAAAGAACAACTAACTTAGATGGTTCCTAAAATTAACAACATAGACATAAAAAACAGTCATCTGTTAACTAAAAATATTTCATATCCTTAACAAATCTGCTATCTATCGTACCAAAGTATAAATAAGCTATCTCTTACCTACTTACATTTGAGGTGTATTTCTCATTACATTTGAGAAGTGAGACAATTTTCCCTAAAACTAAACAGGCAATAAAACTTGTTCTCTTTTCAATTCATACATGAAGACTTACCAATCCCATTACATATGCATAAAGCCGCTTATTTCCACCTGAGATGATATGCTTATAGATGTACTAATTTTTTTCGATTCCTATAAGCAACATTACTGATCGTAGTTTGAATCTACAAAGCAGTTTATTTTTACAAATCCAAATCGAAGAAAGTAAAGTAGGAGGGCAATCATATTTTGATCCGAAGAGTTTAGAACTGGGTAAGCATCACTGAGGAGAGAGGTGACCGCAAGATAACAAAAGGACGTCTTCTAATCTGCAATCTCACAAAAAAGGAACTTAACCAAGTTCCAAATAACGGCAACGGAAGCATCTGAATCCTAAAATACAACCTTGTAAATAAACCTGAAACTCAAAGCAAGGAGATGAATTATCCTCTCAATGTCAAAGGTATATTTTCACCAACCATTAGTTTATGGCAGTGGCTAATCATATAGATGATATCAGCACCTAAAATCATGATATATTTAAGGAAAGCTAAAATATGATGGAAAAAAGGGAAATTAAAAAAACGATCTGTATTACCAAGCCTTTGCAGCACCAAGCTGTCCTTGGATACATCAAGTCTCTCAGCTCGCTTGAAATGGTTCACAAGATATTACAAAAGTGTATTACCAAAATCTTCACCGCCCAAGAAAGTATCAACATTTGTTGATTTGATTTGACCTGACAATACATATAGACAAATGTACATGGCCAGCCGTACTGTTGAAAATATCCAGCATGGCTAGCATATTCTAGTCTCCTGCAATTAAAATATTTACAGTTCTAGACAGCCAGCAATATCAAGTCATAGAAGATACATGTCCTTTTAGCAGTTTCTGTGCTAATCAAAAATATATTGCAGAATTAGGAAATAAAATCGGCACTTCTGAGCCATATGCAGTTAATATCTAAATGCTATATTTTAGATTCAAAACTTCCATGAACTAAATGGTCTCTAGTAACTTGTTTTGAAAACAATAAGTATTTCAGTCCCCTGTCCTAGCCAGCTTTGCATCAGAAAAGAGTTCATAAATCATATTATCATTATTTTAGTCCAGTGAAACAATGACCAAACAATGAACTTCTTGTCCTGACATACAAACAAACCAAAAATTATGGAGAAAGTGCAGATAGGAACAGAAGAAATCCATACCTTTACTAAGGTCTAGGGTTAGTTGGAACACAGTACAGGCCAATTATCTTCAACATTGGAGCCAAAATCCATACCTTTACTGGGGTCTAGGGTTAGTTGGAACACAGTACAGGCCAATTATCTTCAACATCGGAGCCAAAATCCATATCTTTACTGAGTCCTTTAGGATCCTGAATAGGCAGCAGCCAGGGAGGTGACGAAAGGGAAGAAATCAGAAGCATGGGGCGGGAAGGGAGGGGACGATGACGCCAAGCACCACTGGCTCCTGCCGAGGCCGAGGCGTGGGGCTCCTCGGAGGGGAAGAAGCATCACCTCCGCCGTCCTATGGCCCGCACGGCTTGTCGATGAGATTTCTGGCGAGGGGCATGGCTGGGAGAGGAGGGGGACGGGGAAGTGGCGGCTGTGTGAGGGTTAGGGTTTCACCGGTGCTGCCTGTTGAGGGACGACGCAGGAGCTCAACTCTGTCTCCGTGTATGCCTTAGAAGGGAATCGTGTACAGGTTTTGGTGGAGGCTCCCCAGTGCTAATCTATTTTCCCGTGTGCACGTAAGTTGCACAGGGGAAACCCTGTTTTCCCTGGCGTTAATCTTCTTTCCCGTGCGTTTCTCGCAGCACAGGGGATCACAGTGCGGTTTTCCGTGTGTAGAAGAAAAAGAACAGGGGAAACTTTGTAACACTCAGAAAAATTGACTTTTCTGATAGTGTGTACATCCTTTCGATGATGTAGACGTTAGGTTTCTATCCATTATCTTTAAAAAAAAGAGAAAGAAAATAGCATGAACCAGGTTTTCTTTCTTCGGCCACTAATGTTGGATGATTGGCTCCGTCATTCAGGATGACCAAGATATTGTTATCTCCATCAAGAAGGTATCTTATCGCTAACCCATGTGGTGCAAAACAAAGAATGTGGCTGAATTTTCCGTGGAATTTGCAGAGAGATGAAACCATACGTGATCACAAAAGGTTCTACGATTGTAATTAGAATACCGGTATTCGGGAAACGCAGACGGAACCGCCTACTTTTGTCTGCATACTTATCAGTATCACACCTTTTAATTTGGGCGTCCACTGGCGCACATAAATTTCAAACCTTAGCAAAAGGACTCGTTTGCTTTATTTAGAGTTATGGCCTCCAATCTAGTCTATGGCACAGTGGAGCTTGGACAGGGAATGCAAAGGCTGCCTTCTTTATTTTCGTAATTAGCTTGGCTATGTGTCAGCACTCAGCAGGAAAAGGCGGCAGCCACGATCCGAAGTAAAGCCCTTGCCGCCCACCCAAACAATATCCTTCGTGTTGAAGCAAAGCTCGTCGGAGAAAAGCGTTCGGGCAGAGATAGATAGATGTTGCGATAGACTGTCCTCTGAACGATTCATCTGTTTCCGTGTCTCGCGTGCTTGGTGTTAGATAGATGTTACGATAAGACTGTTCTCTGAACGAGTCATCTGTTTCCGTGTCTCGCGTGCTTGATGTTCAGTGTAAAGGCTTTTTTGAAACACAGTATTTTTATAGAAATTGTGCAGAAATTTCACAAAAATCAGTTTAATTTTATAGAAAAAACGCAAAAATAAAATAAATTTTTTCAATCCAAAGCATGCCTAAAACTTTAGATCTCTTTTTGTTTCACGGCAGTTTCCCTTTGACGAGTTACCATTGCAGAACAACGATAGTACTAAGAGTGAAGGTATTCTTTCTAGATATCTGTCACCGTGTCACGCACTCCGTTGTCAGTGAGCCCATGAAGGGAAGTCACAGCTGGGTGAGGGAACCGCAGCATTGGCCAGGGCCAGCGGAGTACAGTGCCTAATCACTCGCGTGTTGAACCTGTGTCTGAAACAGAGATGGCTTCCGTTTCAAATTTTCAATCACCAGGGACCGATCACGAGGGCTTCCCAAGCCAGACGTCGCACGAGCGAAGCAGCCGTTGCATTTCAGGGATTCCAGGGAACAAACGTGTCGGTGATCTGACCACCAACACAGTAAAATTTATATATTTGATGAGAAATTTGATGCGCTCTTTTTACCGAGATGGTCTAGTCTACGTAAAACTCAAAGATTAACCTAGTTCAGACTACACAGAGGTATAATATCCTACGTACAGAGAGAGTGAATTGTATAAACTTGAAACAAGGTTATAAAGACGGTAAAGTTCATGCTCGAGTAAAAACCTTAGCGCGCGTAAAGTGTGTATGTACAATGGCTTAACTATCAGAATTTGCTGTCTAAAGCCCCAGTGCCCCCTTTATATAGGGTCGGATCGGGGTTACAAGACTTGTAGCCTACGAAAGTGGACGGACCGTTGACGGTTGGGGCTGCGGTAATCTGAGAAATTTATTCTTTGGCGCCGTCTGGTGCCAAATCATCCTGTCGGTGTCTTTAGTCCAACGCTGAGAGACAAAGGTTACTTTATCGTCTGCTGGGCTGCTTTACCTTCTACTGTGCTGCTTTACCTCTTGCTATACGGTGTTAGAGATCTCTGCGCTTGTTAAGGGGTTGATCGCTGAGGCGGTGGCCGACTCATGAGGTCAGGCTCGTAAGGTGGTTCCCTGATTGGTCGGGTTTTATCGCGATTCGATCCCGTCCTTGGGGTGATTGGGTTGGTGTCTTCAGGTGAATCTGGCTATCGGAAGGTGGACGATGTCTTGGAGCAGTCCCGACCTAAGGTAGTTGGGCCATCTCTTCGGGTCTTGACGCGATGAAGTCTTTTATGAGCTATGAGTTGAGCCGTGAGCTGTAGTTCACAACTAAGCTTTCGTATTTATATTTGGGTCCGCATATAATCGGAGTACATATCCCGACAAAACGCATCCGAAGGGACGAACCACGTAAAAGCAGGTCGCTGACGCGCGGACAAACGGCCCATCGGTGGAAAATGTTCTTGCTCGCTCACCGTTCTTCCCAACACCCAGTAAAAAAACTCAGTGGGCTTTGATCTGGATAAGCCGCTTTGGCTAATGCTCGCCGCCCAAACCCCTTTTGTTTCCCTCGCTGATCCTCTTTTGATCCTTTCATTTTTATTTTTTCTCCTCTCTTTCTGATATTCGGTTACCTCCTTTGGTCAGTGGCAGGATCAATGGAATGATCCTGCCCACCTTATCTCAAGCCGCAATGCGGAGTTCAGTATATTCAGAAACGTACCCGATGGCTTACCTATTAATTTGCTCTACCATTTTTTTACAGTCGGAAAGTGACTCTTTGCCTATTAATCCCTGATGTGTATATTCTCTCTGATTGCTGGACAGTAAACCTGAACTAGCAGGACAGCGTAGCGAATCTCAACCCAACGACCCCGTGAGCCGTAACCAGGCAATTATGCAGCAATGATGCTGTTGCCGTGCCGGGGGAGGGGAAGGGAGGGGCCGGGGCCGAGCAGTCACGGTTCACCACTGCCGGACAGACGCATAGGAATTCCTCATGCGGGTGCCCGTACTACCCCGGCACCTCGCCTCCCCGCTTTCCCCGATTCCCTCGGCCCCGCACGCACCCGCACCCACACCCACACCCGCTTTCGTTCCTGATGACGCCTTTACCCAAAACAAAACAATCCGGGAGGTGATGGACTCTGATGCGCGCTTTGGAAAGGAGAATTATTGGCACCGGCGAGCGATGCTCTGCCTGCCTGCCTGCCTATCCGTCCAAGCATCATTCGGGAATCTGCTTTTCGCCACCGCTCTCTCTCTCGTCGCCCTGGCCCTGGAATATGGTAAAGCGCGCAACAAAACACGCGGAAAAGAGGCCGGGGTTTATCAGTCGACTGATTAAAGCAAAGCGAAACGGAATGCAAAGCTAACCTTTTCTTGATTCCTTCCCAGAATGTCGCCGAGCCGAGCCCAGCCTTTTCTTTAAGCCAGGCCCTCCCTGCCTTTCACGCTGAATCGGAGGCCGCAACAATTGCAGACGGAGGGGGAAAAAAGAAGGGCAAACGGGCGCTGGCGTACACCGCGGCGTGAATATTCGTTCCGAAATTCAGACAAGCGCAAGGAAGCGACGAGCATGCTAAAGATGCCGATACGACAGTGTCCGTCCGTCCGTCCCATGTAAATCATGAGATGCCTGGGACGAACGACTGCGAGCTGCGAGACAAACGCAGGCTCGTCATTAGCAGCCAAAACGGTTGTCTAGAAGCTTAACGGCGTAGAGGAGCAGCTGGATGCCGGACGGACAGACGTTGGAGCCCAGAAAACGACGCTTCTTGACACGCTTTCATCTTGTTTGGAATAATTTTATCTATATCATTATTTTAGTTGCACTTTTCATCTATACCATCGTTTTTTATCAATGACATGACATGTAAAATCAAACTTTACATGTGTCAAATTTCACATGTCATCGACTAATTTGATGGTATAAATAAAAAATATAATCAAAGTGATAGTACGAATACAATCCGTATCAAAGGCCTTTGGTAATGTCCCTCGAGGTGGTAGAGGGAAAAGCGTATCGTCGTGACCGACCGACGGTCGGTCGGTCAGGTTGATGAGTGCAACGGCACGGTGTGTGTGAAGCGAATCAAAAGGGAAGCTGAGACACGACGTTACCGCGATGAAAATGACGCCGGTTCATGTGCGTGGTGTGATCCGGGGATTGGAACTAGTCTGGATGGGCATCTAGCAAGCGAAGCGAGGCGTGGCCCGGGATACTCGTCGGCGACCACACGTAATGGGAACAGCGTGGGAATGTGGAGATTGGAGACGGAGTCTACCGCTGTGAGTGAGTGAGATCTGAAAGGGCGTCGTCACCCCAGACCAGAGCTTGCCACCAACGCAAAAAGGTACAGCGTGAATATGCCCTGTTTTCTCACACATAGTATACTCCCTCTGAAAATTCCCCTGATCTTGATGCCTCACCGTAGCAGATTTTTTTTTCGGGAAAGAAGAAAAATTGCCCGCGTACGAACGCCTTTCAGGATTGTTTACACAAAGTGGTGCAACGAGTGGAACTGCTCCTGGCTCAAACAATAATAATTGGAGAAAAAGCGATGAAAGCTGACGAGTCTTTTCATCGGACCCACTTATCATTGGATGTTTAATCAGAGTTCCATGGCAAATGCTCATTGATATCTTTGTTATTAGGTTGCCTCGTTTTACCAAAGAAAATGTTAAACAACAGTACAACTCTTTTCTGCAGTTCTTGTACTAACTGGTTTGCCACAAATTTTACTAGAGCTACGAAGGAATAATCTGTGAAGAAGATGAAACGGCCACTTACTCGGACGGACGAATACGACCGACGATCTGGTCGTTGGCGCCTGTCACTCACTGCCCATCGCTCGCTCGTGACGCCACCGCAGCAGCAGCGCCGGCCCAAACACACGCGCGTGCGCGCCCGGCGTTGGACAGAAGCTTCCTTTGCGATCCATGCCGATAGCTACGTCCGGGGACGGGGAGGGAGGGTCGCTTGCGTCGCGCGCGGCCTCTGATGAGTGGAGATCTGGATTAGATTCCTTGATTCGCCTGTCACCGCAAAAGCCAGGGGCAGTTTGCCAATTGCGTCAGGGCGCAGCTGCTGCTGGTGCCGGCCGGCCTTTGCGTCGTCGTCGCCGTCCTTGTGATGAAAACCAAATCGAAAATGGAACTCAGATAATCATAAAGCTCGTCAGATCATATATATAAATATAAATATAAATATTCTCTTTGATTTCATTTCTTCCCCCCTTTTTGATACCCGCGAGCGATCGCTTTTTTCAGTCAGATTTTTACAGTAAGGCCGAAGGAAGCATCGGATCTGTGTGTGAATGGGCGACGCATGTTATCTTCACTTGAAAGCAAGTCTTGGTGTGCGGGGAAAGCGGTGCGGTGGGGAGACGTTGCGGCTGGGCACCGAGGGAATCCGGTCCAAGGAAGAAGAAGGCGACGAGTGTGAGAAAACAGCAAGACAACAATGGCCTCTGCCTCTGTGACTGTGCGTGTTGTATCCTTTTGAGAGGAGAGAGAGAGGCTCGGGGTTGGGCGGGTCGGGTTGTAGTTGAACTGTATCGCTTTCGCACTGCTGAAAGATTCTCGCCCTTTCAGGTCAAAGGAGTGAAAGCAAAAGGAGGGAACAACGGAGGATGCAAAAGAAGATGCATGGCACATTGGCACGGACCCCAGCTGCCTCGTCACCGATATTCCCTTCCCTTCCCTCCATGCCGCGCGTATCCATACATATACCAGAGGCGACGGAGCAGGACACACAGCACGGAGGAGGAATATATCTGCGCAGTGGAGTCCAAGGCAACCAACCTGCTCAGTGCTCAGCCAGTGAGCAACAGCCAGCTTGCTGCCTATAAGACCGCGCCGCGGCATCACCGCTTGCTAGGAACTTGCTTCTGCTGTTGTCGCTGGTCATCTCTGCAACTCCGGCCGTCGCGGCGAGCTTCTCATGCTGGCCAGGCCGCTGACGCTGCGACGCCGCGCGACGTGGTCTTGGGCACGCTGGAAATGTCATCGTCAGGCGGCTGCTACGCGGGGCAAAGCGGCGGCGAGCCCGCCGGCAGGCCACAGCGGGTCAGGTGGACGCGCGAGCTGCACAGGCGGTTCGTGCTCGCCGTGTCCGAGCTCGGCGGCGCAGACAGTGAGTTACAGTCCTGGTTAATTCTTTTGAGGCTCTGTTCTGAAAAAAAAAATCTTTTGAGGCTCTGCTTTGATCCTGATGATCACTGCCTTTCCTTGGCATTACTGCAGAGGCGACGCCCAAGGCCGTGCTGAGGGTGATGGACGTGCGGGGGCTCACGCTGCACCACCTCAAGAGCTACCTCCAGGTGCCACGCCCGCCGCCGGCGAATTCTGCTTGATCCTTGTAGCTCTAGCCGATCGTTTCTTGACGGCGCTGAATTATGATTTCTGATCATGTGAACCTCACTGCTACGGCTGCTGCAGAAGTACCGGATGGCGGTAAGCCGTGGCCTCGTCGAAGTGACGGATGACAACGGAGAAGGGCAGAACGACCGGTCATCCTCATCGGAGAACCAGCCGGACGAGTACGATGAGGACACGGTCACCGAGATGTATCGTACATTTGCGAACGACGAGAGTGAAGTGCTCTGTGATTCTTCCAGGAGCGTGACGTGGATACAGAGGGAGGTCCACAGGAATCTGCAGGAGCAAATCGAGGTAAGGATGGAAGGATCAACCGACCAAGATTTTCAAACAGAATCTTCAGGGTTCAGGTTGTCAGTTCATGGTTTCTGATCGAGCTGAGCTTGGTTCTTCTTGTCAGGTCCAGAGGCACCTGCAGCTGAGGATCGAGGCGCAGGGGAGGTATCTGCAGTCCGTGCTGCGCAGGGCGGAGGAGGTCCTGGCAGACTACAGCCTGGACCTGCCAGAGGCTGAGCTCTCCGAGCTCGTCTCCGCGGCGGCTTCGACCTCCTCCTCCCTCTCCCTGTCGCCGCTGCATTACCCCTCCACCGCCAGTTGCGTAACCTCGTCGTCATCCTCGGAGGCGGAGAGCAAGGCCAGTGCCAAGAGGCTGTGCGCCTGCGCCGACATGCGTGAATGTACCGTGGAGCAACCGGTGCAGAGCAAGAGGGGCGTCCTGCAGAGCAACCGCCGGCAGCAGGGCGATGCAGACGAAGCAGAAGCAGAAGCCGACGCAGAGAATGGCAGTTCAGGGATTGATCTGAACAGGTAGAGGAAGACCGCGAATTCAGAAGCACCTCTGCTGCATGTGCATTGGAACAGGGGGTGACTGGCCTTCCAAGCTGGGACGAGGCTTTTGAGCAATGTCTGTTGCTGAAACAGTTGGTGTTGCAACTGAACTAGGAGTACTACTCATTACATAGTATAGTATGTGTTTTTATTTATGCGTATATCCACGCATAAGGTTCTAGTGTTTCCTGAACCTGTGGGGAAAAAATACTGGAAAATGGTGGCAGGTCCAGCTGCAGATGAAGCACGCAGTATGCTTGAGGTGCAATGCAAGGATGTATGAATAAAAAACCAGTATAATTATATGCAGTGCATGAGATTGATGCTGTCCTTCGGGCAATGTGATGAGATATGTATGGAGATTAATATTCAGAACTGAGTTCAGAGCAGAATGAATTTAGCTGTGAAGGTAGAGACCAAATTAAGCTATCAAAAAGCAGGCAGAGGTATATTTTCTTTCTGCAGGATGCAACTAGGGTGCACATATTATCATATAGCCTTATGGACGCAAAAGTATTGCACAAGGAATAATAATGTAAAAAAAACTGCACTAACAATTTTTAATGAGCTTTTCCTTTTTACAACTACAAATAGGTGGTTGAGTAATAACCAAGAAAAGTGATACAGCCAAAAGAATCTTACACAGTTTCCACTGGATTATCTGAACCTAAATCCATGATTGCTCTACTGCAGCACAGCGAACACCTTACGTTCCAGAACAATTCTGTTTCTGTCGGTGCCGCGCTTCTTTCGCCAAATCTCACTCCAGAATGAAGTGTGATTCAGCTCCCAGTAGCCCCACCTCTGAAATATTCGCTCTGTTCTACTATAATCCTACAAGCTTGGACACTTGATTCATCTACTCATATTCAGTGCGCGTTGTTCGCATTTGCGTGCCTCTGATGCAAAAGGGAACTAGGAATATGAACAAATCACACTGGGACACAAAAGCCGGCCTAGGCTGGATCCCCTGGCCAGCATCTCGAGTGGTTGGTCCCTATTCTATGTGACCAAAACCCATGACAGGAATGCGACAGGCTATGGACGGAACTAAACGGAATATTAGTAATCTTTCTGTACCTGTAGGCGTTGCAAGAGGCAACCTAGCAAATGACCGAAAGATAAGTCTATCAGCTTTTTTCTTCTGAAAAGAAAGAGAAAAAAGCTGATGATTTGCCGCTCATTTGGTACGGTGCTAGTATTTCAAAATTTTCCTGCCCATTGTACTATTGCTACCATAGGTTCGTCAGTGCGACTTCAGTTGGAAAATCCTCATGCATCAACGAAAATCCTCACCCTATGTAAGCCATAATCCTCACCCATCGGACTACCAGTGACACTGATTCTGTCACTCAAATACTCTAGAACCCAACAGATGAAAAAAAAACGGTTGTTTGCAGTCTGTTTGCATAGAATTTTTTCCCCAACGGATGGCTTTTTCAGATACAGTATTTCAGGTGTCTGAGAAACAACCAGTGTCTTATTCCAAGAGCAATGGTGGTTCAGTGACAAAAACCTTTTGTTGGTTAATAATTTTCAGATGTAGTATGATCTCGGTAAGCCCACGCCTTATCGAATTGTTTTGATTTGCCAGAGGCAATCGTGTGACGAGTCACGTTGAAAACGGGAATTCATTGACAAACCCTGGCCGAATGTATGAAATCAACAGGATGTCGTATCAAGGACAGATTCCCCAGGATCGCGCAACCTGTACGAATGTACGAGTGTGGACTGAAGCCCGCAGAAAAGCAATTCGAGTGGTTCCTGACCTCGGGGTTGCGCCCGCGTTGCGAGGAATGGGGCAGCGGCGCGCTCGAGGATGTCGACGCCCAACACGGCGATGTAGCGCCCATCACGCGCGTTCCATCGGCGCGCCGGCTGTGGCCTCGGACCCGCCGGTGGTTGCTCCGGTCCGGTGCTCGTGCTCGATGCGCCGCCAAACGACCGCACTCCCCGCGACCGACGAGGAGAGGAGGCTGGACCAGGGCATTGGTGCGTCATCCGAAGCCTGGGCCAAGAGGGCTGGGCTCTGTTAGGCTAATTAACCCATTAGGCCCACATGAATGGAGCCATTTTTTTTCCGAGGGAAATGACGCCGATTTGTTTATTGTGTGAGAGTATGCAAGTAAAGAAGAAAAATGAAATTGCAAAATTAAATTACAATACAGCGCAAATTAATAAAAATTGGTGACAGAACTTGCCACGCACAACCTAGACCAGATTCTCTTCTTTTATAGGAGTGAGAAATTTAGTGCAAGTTATTAACGTCAACAAATTAAAGAAATGAAACATAATGGTCGAAAACTTGAACCCGACGCTTACACAAATATGTTCAACCAGTAAAAAAGTCACCATGGATAGCAGTAAATCTGGCTGACATTGATTACAATGAGTCCCAGTTTATCACAAAAGACTAGTCCAATAACAGAGGAGCCATGTACTAGAGTTTAATTCAGAATTACACGCAGCCTCTTGAACAAAACAGAGAAAAAAGTGACAGAAATATGAGACACAACTTCAAACATTTGAGTTAAATAGCTGCGCAGAGGGTATGGACCCACTAATCCATTGTACGTATCAAGTACCCTGTTGTTTGGACTTGTCACTCAAATTCATGTGTTGGCCTCTTATGCAGGACAAAATTTACATGCTTGAATTATATTGCATCTCAAGATCTGCCCAATTACGACAGAGTTCTTATTAGTGACCAAAAGCAATGTACATTTACAAGTTTCAAATCTATAAAGGCTATAATCTGAGCCTACAGCATTTATTAGGAATCTGAAATGTTACAAAGCTGTATCATGAAACTGCCGAGAAACCTACATATTTGAGCTCTGCAGGAATTTAGCAGTGAATTCTGTTTCATCTACAACTGCTGTAATTCTTCAACTACAGTGAAATGCATCTCTACAGTTCTCAGCAAAATTATTACTCTACGCAAGTCATGCCCTGTCTTGGTGCTTCAGTAAATACTGCTGTTACCAAAAGAATGAGGAAGCTATTTCTATTTGAGTGGCCTTCTATGCTGTAAAGAATGGTTGGATCATATATGAAGACTGATGGGAAGATTTCCCTTGATGACGATATGTGCAGAGGGGGCCTTTTTCCTTGCACCGAATTTCACTTAGGTACATCAATTCGGAAAATGAGAGCTTATCCAGAGCTAGGAGTTAGTGTGCCGACATATCCAAAACCGACAACAAGGAAAGCCATGCCTTGAACGAAGAGGTAGATGTAATATCCTTTTTTCGAGTAAAGCACATCGTAGCAACCACATAGAACTATGCAGGTTCCAACAAAAAGTTCTGAGCAGTGGTACCTGACAGAGAGATCAGATTGATTGTTCAGTAACATTTGAAAACACTTGAAAGAAAGTTTGCCTTTCACACTATGCCCATTCTCATAAGTAAACATCTATAACTAGTATTTCAAAAAATAAAACGTTATAACATTTGAATAGTGATAATTGATGCTTCAGTTACCTCTCCCAAAATCTTGTTCGCCTCTTTACATCTTTCGGTACAAGCGGGTCTGTTAGTTTTAGATCTATCAACTTTGCATCATCTGATGCATTGGTGCTAGGCTTCGTCTTGTTGGCATCACCCAACTTCTCTGTGACAACCCACTCATTGACTCGTCCTCCAGCATCCAGAAGACCAGATACTGCCGCTTTTATCCGGTGCAATGACATGACATTCTCAAACAGGACCCATAGGATGACCAGATGAAATGAACTGTCACAGCAAGGTTTTCAGGTGTAAGCTGGAAGTTAAAACAAAAAGAATGCTGCCATTCTGCAAATTAAATTTTATCATGCTTATTACCTCGGTTTGCCAAGAGCCTTCAAAAGGGTGATAACTGTCGGGACATAGACCACCCCCCAGAGAGGGATCTGAATCTCGGGGAACAAAACTGACACAGGGATCGCGAAGCAATAATATATAAACGTCACTGTATGAGCAGCAACCTTCCCAACAAAGAAGAAATCATACCATAGGTGGATTTTACTCCACAATGATACTTTCTACACAGGAAAAAAAAAGATATACCTGTCAGCTAATAATTTTATGCATTGCACTTGTGGAGGCAGTCTGAAAAAATACTAACCTTGTTTTGTAAAATCTCTACCATCATTTTCTTGAACAGGTTTGCTGGTCCACAGGACCACCTGTGCTGCTGAAATCGATATGCCTTGAATGTGCTTGGTAGCTCACTCTTGACCTAAACACGCATATGTGCAATATTCTGTGGGTCGTTAGGTTTGTTTCTTGGTATATATGCTCTTCAATTTCTAACAAGGGACACAGCCATACTTTTATGTCGCCGACGTAAACGAATTTCCATCCCTGCAGTGTCGCACGGACTGCTAGGTCCATATCTTCCACTGTTGTCCGGTCCTTCCAGCCCCCCGCGTCATCAATCGCTGAAATCCTCCAGACACCAGCTGTCCCTGAAAGATGATTTATTGCATTGTAAGGCCAACATTTCCAACAAACTACGTAGCTCGGTTGAGTATGATAACAACGAGGGGCATGAAACTACCATTGAAGCCGAAAAATGAGTACACCGAAGATCCTGCTTCTTGCTCAAATTTGAAGTGGTAATCCAATGACATTTCTTGGAATCTTGTCAGCAGACACTCATCTGAATTAACTGCATACACAGTTCAACGACGCTTAGAGCAATTTTAAATTGTTGAACTAATAATCAGAGCAAGGGATCAAATATGTACTCTACTAACCGAATTTCCATCGAGCCTGGACGAGGGCGATATCCGGGTTATGCACGAGGAAAGGGATAGTCCTCAGGAGAAAATCAGACTCGGGCTGGAAATCCGCATCGAACATGGCAATGTATTTGCAGTCTCTGACGTAGTCGTGCTTCAACCCTTCCTTGAGCGCGCCGGCCTTGTAGCCCTTCCGGTTCCCTCTGACCTCGTACTTTATGTTCACGCCTTTGCTCTTCCATCTCAGGCACTCTGTCTCCACCAAATCCTGAAATCGAGAAGAGAAAAAAAAATACAGGGAAACGGTCATTGCTGCAAGTATCGAAAAAAGGCTTGACGGCGTCAGGGTCACAAGAGTGAATCGCATGATTAATCTGCACAGTGCAAATCAGTTGCTCAACCTAAACAACAGTAACGAGAGTACAGAGAATTCTTACTTCTACCGAATGCGCTACTAAAATCGACTTACTTCTACCGAATACGCTACTAAAATCGACTCGCAGCGTAACCAGCGACTAATTTCTTCTTCTAAGAGCGGGATCGCGTTCGTACGATCTGCCCACTTTCACACGAGAAGGCAAAGTGGTTAATGGTAATTCCACAAACCGAATCCGAATGTGCCATACCTTCGGTGACGAGACACGAGACGCCTTGGTGACGCCGTCGAGTGGCACTGTGGCACCTTCGAGTGGCACCGGTGGCCGTCACGTCCGGCCGCGCCGCCTAGTCAACGTAGGCGGCGGCGCCTTGCTAGTGTTCGTCTTAGGGTAGCGAGACGAGACGCGCGCTTTCGCCACAAACCCATTATCGCGTGGTAAAATTTCGGTCCAGCCCGCATCTATCTCTACCCATGGACATGAAGAAAGCCCATACTGAAAACGGCCCAATACTAAAATTCTTACAAGACACATACTGTAGTCGATAAGTAATGTTAAAAGTAAAAAATGTTAATATTTTAAAATTGAATGAAGTAATAATGATCAAGTTAGATTGTTAGATGATCAACTTTAAAATTATTGTTAAAATTGCGATTCTTTCACGTCCCTAGTAGAGGGAGGTTCACGCCCCCGCCGGCGGCCATGTCGCTGCCGCATCGGAACGGCGACCGTGACCCCGCACTCGCACGCGCTGCCGTCTCACATGTGCTACCCTTCTCCGCCTCCGCTCTTCGCTGTCCGACAACTACGGCTCTGTTGGAGGCACGCCGGCCGCGTGCGAACAAAGCGCGCCGCGCCACTCCTTCGGACGCCTGCAGCCGGCGCGTCGGTCCCGTCGGCGTCGGCCACTCGGCCCCGTGCTGGATCTGGTGCCCCGACGGCAACCGGTAGATGTGAAATGTCGTCTCATTCATCGGAGCTTTCGTTGATGGAATTGGAAAGGCGCCTCGTTCGTCAGGTTCTACATATGGACGGCTCGAAATGTGCATGGGCCCCGGCGTGTGACCTGGACCGGGACCAGGGGCCACTACTGAGGGTGCCTTGCCTCTGTGTTGTAGGGTCCGGTGCCTTGGCTGCTGCCCCGGTCACTAGAATCTGGCCGCGACGGGGTCGATCGCCGGCGACAGGCCGGCCGGCCATCAGATGGTCTGCCGGGAACTCATAATTAGCAACTGAGCTTCGCTACCACTGGCCCATTTTCTATGCCTAAAACGCACCTGTATTATACCCGCGGTGCTGAGCCGGCAAGCGAGCAAGCCAGTCCAATCAAGTCACCATCTCGAGCTCGCGGAACGCACTGCTCGCGGCCGTGCATAATTAATTACCGGCGGCAGCGCCTGCCTGAATTTGCTGGCGCCTACCCACCCACATCGCCGCTGCAGCAGCAGCGGCGTGGACGTGGTGCTGCCCTCACCGGGTGGTCGCTGTCTCACTGTCCGGTGCCACGGATGCTGCCAGGCCACGCGACGCCGCACGCATACGCTCCACGTCGGCGCCAGCTTGGCCACGCACCGGCCGGCGACGGAACGCCACCTTCTCCAACGCCTCTAATCGGACCGGCCCCGGCCGGTCCGCTTGTCTAGTGCTGCTACTACTACTACTACGCGTACTGCCAGCGGCAAGTTGCCGGGCACAAAATGACACGGCCGCGAAATGGAGGGCGCGCGGGATTCCCGCGCGTGTAGCTGGCCACTAGCCAGCCAGCCATGTAGGCAGGCGACAGCCACCAGCGCAGCACCCACGATTGCCAATTGGCCAGGACCAAGACGGCGGCGAAAGGATGGACAGGACCGGAGGTGAAAAGATGGACAGGACCGGAGGTGCATGCATCGATCGAGTGAAAAAAGCGAAATCAGGGAGCTTGCCGGCGCCGGCGGCGTACCTTTACAACGGGGTCGGTGGAGTCGTCCAGCACCTGGACGACGAAGCGGTCGGCCGGCCACTCCAGCGCGCAAGCCGCGCCGATTGACAGCTTGTAAACCTTCACCAAACCACAGGCGAACGAACCCAGCTCATTAATAATTTCCGCCGCGATCAGCAGGGAATAGTTAACGCGCAGTTGGGAGCAATGTGCGCTGCTGGTCCTGAACTTACAACTCACCTCCCGCTCGTTGTACATGGGGATCTGGACCAGCACCATCGGGTGGTGCGTCGTCGCGCCGTCGGTGGGGGACGCCGAGTCGACGATGGGCTCCCAGCGGTACCGCCGCTCCGGCCGCAGCCGGAGCGCCTTCACGGCGAGGCAGACGGCGCAGACGAACACCTTCTCGACGAGGATCATCACGGTCATCGCCAGCGATAGGACCACCAGCAGCCGCACCGCCGGCACGAGCACCAGCGCGCGCGCGCGCTCCCACAGCCACGCGCATTGCGCCGCCACGGCGGCCCCGTCCACGCGCACCGGCAGCTCCGCCCACAGCCGCGCCGCCTCCTCGCCGAGGCTGACGAGGAAGGCGGCGTCGCTTCGGGCCCCGGACGTGCCGCCAGCGTCGACGACCATCATCCTGAGCGAGAAGAGAACGGACGGACGCGCACGCACGGGATGGCCGATGGCCGGCCGGCGATTGGATGGATCTTGGAGGACGAGGAGGGCGAGCTGAGCTAGCTACTGCTGACTATGCAAATGTGCAGGGGTGCAGGTCTATATAGTGGAGCACGGAGTAGCAGACAGCAGGGTGTGAGTCACGGTGAGTATGCCAAAGGAAGGAGATGCCGATATGTGGCCGCATCCTCTGCTTGCGCACCGGCGCATGTGATGTCTTGGCTGGGTTGAGGAACTGGTTTTTGTTCCTTGTGTGGAAGATGAACAAGATCGCTGCTCCTAGCCTCCTATCTGCATATTCATTCACATGTTTTTATTATTCTTGGAATGTCGTGTAATCTGTGGAGTGGTTGCTGAGATGGGAACCATGGCCATGGGAGGGGGCTACCGATCGACCTCTGCTAGCCGTGACCAAGAGTGTGTGAATCAGTGAATGTGGCAGTGGATTGTGATGGTCAGGTTTTCAGGGTCAACTTGGTGGCGCCTATCATTGGTGAAGAAAAGTGGAGAGGAGGGAGAAAAGGAAGAGGAACAAGAAGGTGCCTAGTGATGAGGTGAGATGGCAATGGGGCGTCTCTGGTGACTTTGTCAGTGGCGGACCTACATCCATATTAGTCTTAAAAATGTTGACATGCGAGTCGTTTAGGATCTCGATTCATGATCGATGGCACGTTTCTTAGATAGCTTCCAATTATATGATGATAAGTAAGGCCTTGTTTGAACCAATGCAATTTCTTAAAAACCAATAGCTGCGGATTATATGATGATAAGTAAATAGCGTGTTATTAAACAGCGTGTACTATTTTCAATTTCTTGAATTAGGACATTGTATCAGACACTGTAAATTTACACTAACTAAGCTCTTGTCATTTTTAACAAAATGAAACCGGATGTAATATCAATGATCTTGTTTCCCTGTGGACCAACGTAATTGAAGAGAATGTCCCATCCGAATGCATTATAGTGTAAGAGTTCGAATGGGAGGAATGCACCGGATCAGAGAAGCTGCGTCCCAACTCTATATGCCTATCTGGCTACATTTAGGTACTCTCTTCGTTCTTTAATTGATTCAATATTAATTTTGATCATTTATTTTATTTAAAAAATCAGTTCAAATGTGTAAAATTTTAAGTTGTGATTCAAATAACTCTAATGATAAATAAAATTGTAACAAAGCATATGATATTTATTAAAAAAAATTCGAATAAAACAAATAGTCAAATTTGAAGTTAAAAGTCAACGGCAACAACAATTAAAGAACAGAGAGAGTACTATGGAGTAGTAATTAAAACATGCACTTCATGTGCACATACAAACTTGGTAACTCAAAATGCTTATTAATTATTATGTCCCGCTTAGAATATGTAAAAGAGGAGTATTCAACTACAGCGTTGAAAAACACCCTTTGCTTCAAGCAGACATCGAAAGACAGTAACTTCGAATTGAAACTTCGAACTACTCTACTACTCCCTACGTTCTTTAATTGATGTCATCGTTAACTTTTAAATTCAACTTTGACTATTTTTTTATTCAAAAAATATTGATAAATTTCATATATTTTGATATAATTTGATTTATGATTAAAGTTATTTAAATCACAACTTAAAAATTTACACATTTAAGCAAAATTTTTGAATAAAATGAATTGCTAAAGTTGAATTTAAAAATCAACGGCATCAATTAAAGAACGCAGGGAGTAAGATATAAGCAGGAGCTGGCCACGAGCGAATTAAGCAATGTATTGACTAGATTATCTTGTGTTGGAACAACTGGCGGGCCAGATCAGTGTGATCTCCACGCAAATCCTGTACTTACGTTTACGTGGCGAACTGGTGATGGAACGCAACCCTAGGTAAAGTTGTCAACCAACACGTGAAAAACCGCGGTGCTTTTTCGTCGCACTCCCTTGATGGGATAATCCGAATAAGGTATTCAGGTGCAAGACGCGGATTACTACTCCTACGTTCCTGCAACATGGATTCACGGATGGACCCCAGCCATGTGCCTCAACCGCGTCTTGCACCTGAACCGCTGTTCTGCGTCGTCACGAGTCTTCTGTTAATTTCCGCTGTTCCGAAAGTAGCAGCTCAAGTCTGAACAAAGTAATGGCGAGGGAATGTACGGTGCATGGAGCTTGACGAGACGAAGAGGAACATATGCGCAAATCCACGACGTCGCAGCCGCGGTTTAATTTGTTCCTCGATCGCAAGATCCACAGCATGGAACATGCCGCCGCAGGCGCGGAGACGACGACGACCGAAAGACCGAACGGTGGTATTGGTATATATGCACGGTCGAGTGGGCACATGCCAACTTGTCATCCCCTGTTCGCTCTCGCGATCCAGATCCAGCGCCGCGTACCGTAGAGTGTATGGGTGGTTACACAGCAGATCCAGAGCCATCCCAAACTGAGCAAACTAAGAAAAAGTTAACAAGAATAAGATTGCTACTCCCCCGTCTCAAAGTGAATTTGGTAGAAATTATGATTATTCAAAAAATTACTCACATTTTAGATTATCTATAGAAATCACTTATTCAACTTATTCACATAATCTATTTTTTTATATCAAAAGTGTTTAACAAAATAGATTATTCAATATAGATTATAAGTGGTGCAAGTAGAGAAGTGGTAAAAAGCTACTATTTGTAGTTTATGGGTGCTAGTACAAAATATAGAAGTGATTATAAGTGCATAATCACTTATAGATTTTAAATGTTTGGTAGAAATTATAACATAAGTTATGATAATGATTAGCAAAATCAGCCTCATAATCTCCACCAAAGAAGGCCTAACTATAAAAAAGTTAACAGGAATAAGATTGCTACTCCCCCGTCTCAAACTAAATTTACATTTAATTTTCATCAAACTTATTCTTGATTAATAATTTCTATAAATTTAATCAACTTCATATATATAAATTTGGTCAAATTTACAAACTTAAAGCCTCGCTCCCGTTAAGCGCTCCAGGGTTAACCAGCCACGCTGTAGCCATCCTAGCCCGCCTCGTCGTCGAGTGGGTCTTCTTCGTCGAACATACTCCCTCCGTTCTTTAATTATTGTCACCGTTGACTTTTAACTTCAATTTTAACTATTTCTCTTATTCAAAAATTTATTACAAATGTGTAAAATTTTAAATTGTGATTCAAATAACTCTAATAATAAATAAAATTATAATAAAAAATATTATATTTTGTAAATTTTTTTAATAAGATAAATAGTCAAAATTAAAGTTAAAAGTC
>BCLF01000091.1:1130632-1144859 GCA_001602275.1 Zoysia japonica
TGGAAGGGCTTGGAGGGTCTCTCCTCTGCGCACTTGATGCTGATTGGCTCCACTCTTGTTTGGAAATCTTTGGTTCTGATCTGATCCGATGGGGAGGAGAAGAGAGGAAGGAAATAACGGGAGATAACTCAGGAGTCAGGGCAGTCGACCAGAGGGGGCAACTGTATGGTTGGTGGGGTGGGCTCCGTAATTGAAATAGTCACTTCTGAGGTAGATTATTAGATTAAACTTTCTTTAAATTATTAATATCATTGACTTTTAATATTAATTTTGATCATTCATCTTATTAAGAAATTGTTCAAATATAAATTTTTTTATTATTACTAGTTGCAATGTCGTGCTAATAATGCGGTCTAAAAAAATATTAACTTAAAAAATAATATATTAATATGAATTAATTTTGTTTTTCAACAATTTTTCTTAGATCTCATATCTTTTTTGGTAGTTGTATTTTGTTAACTAACAGTGATCCGTGTGAGCCTAAGATCTGCGAGATCTGGAAGAACTCATCCGTTAGAGTTTGTAGACAGTATCTGTGCAAAGTCATCCGTCAGATTTGTAAAAAGGATAACTCTGAGTATATTTTTTGTGTGCATATAGTCTAACTCATCGAAGACATTTTACCATGTGTACGTAAAAAAAATGTGGTTTTTAAGGAGTAAAGATTTACATTTTTGAATAAGACGAATGATCAAAGTCAATGTAAAAAGTCAACACTATCAATAATTTAAAAATGGAGGCAGTAGTAATCTAGATACTAGATTATATCAGTTAAACAAATAATCTGTCTAGAAACAAATGATTTAGATTATATAATATATCTGGATTACGATATAAAGACAATGCCCAAGACAGATTTGAACAAATTTAAATGTAAAATTATTTTAAAATAGAGAAAATAAATAATAAAAAAGAATGCAGAGAACATGCCATATCTAGATCATATATACTGGCAACACAGTACAAGATGGAGATGTGCATAAACGCTGCCGGTATATTCTCATCATGTGCAGAGGAATGCATAGTACTACCTCTGTTTTAAAATATAAACATTTTAGATTTAGATAAGGTAAAACTTCTACTAATAATATCTAAAAAATTACATAATTTTTAATATAAAAATATAATTTTTATAAAAGTTTATTTAATGATGAATTCAATAATATAATTTTTACATGATAAAGCTTTATTTATTTTATATATTATTAGTGGTCAAAGTGATAAATGTTTGACTTTGATTAAACTTAAAAATATTTATATTTTGGGACGGAACTGAGAGAATGTTGTAGGAGGTAGCATGCAACGACTTGAGGTATAACAGAGACACATGGGTAAAGCCGGCTAGCTGGCTAGTTTAGCTTCAAGAAGCTGCCAAGATCGAACAAAACAAAAGACCATGTGCAGTCATGTGGTGAGTACTGAATATCCGGCATGACCGCAGACACCCGGAGCCGATCGGCGTGCTGGTGGAGGTAAAAATTTAGAGAATACACTGTAGTTGATTTAGATTTCGTTTCAACTATTCGATCTGAATAAAACGGTTCAAGTTTGTTGGTACATTAGTATGTGAACAATATTTTTGTGACAATATTTATGATATAATGACTATAAAAAATACTTCTGAATACTGTCCATCCTCTCACATTTTACTGACACACACTTGAATTGAGAACCTCAGTTCAGATGGCCTGGATCTACAAGGAGCTAGCTGAACGCATGGGAAGTTGGGAACCCGCGTTCCCGTCGATCGACTGCATTTTAGGCCTCTTTTGAATTGCGAAAAAATTTCATAAATTTTGTATTTTTTTTGTGAAGTTGAATTGATTCATATGAAATTCTACACTTTCTGTAAAATTCTTGCATTTCAAAGTAGACCTTAAACTTCATTCAGAAAACTTCATTCAGAAGCGCTAGCTACTCCCACCCACTGCAAGTCCACTCGGTGCACTTAAGAAAATAAGATCCCCGTGATTTCTCGGCGCACGAAAGTCGTCTCCACATGGAATGGATCCCCAAGGACTAGCAATAATCCAACAAGGTGGGTGAAGGCAGCAACTGCGCCTACTTGGTACACAACGCACGTGTAGTTTATTAGGAACAGTAGCCTGTGCCGCCTTGTTTGCAGTAGTGCTTGGAGTCATGTCGTCTTCGCCATGCGTATGAGCGACCACCACCAGGCACCACCGCACCGAAGCGCGTGGTCTTTTGGTGCATTTGCTTGCGTGCCTGCCACCGTCGTCGTAGCCTTGGTGGCCAGACATACGCTGTCGTCGTGCATCGCCGGCGCTAGTTTGTGAAACCATCCCGGTTAATGACACCGTTCGACGGCAATGAGTCTGACATGACCTGTAGCTTATTACTTCTTCCCTCCGTTTCTAAATTAATATCGTCGTTAACTTTTATCATCAATTTTAATCATTTATCTTATTCAAAAAATTTTGATAAATATTATATATTTTTATGATTTGATTTATTATTAGAGTTATTTGAAAAATAACTTAAAATTTTACATATTTGAACTAATTTTTTTAACAAGATGAATGCTCAAAATTAATGTTAAAAATCAATCACGAATCAATTTAAGAACGGCACACTAAACTTAAAACTAGAGTAAATTTTACAAAACTAAATATATTTTACCTATATTATCATAAAACTACAAGTTGAAGCCATAGTTTTAGAAAACTACAAGTATGCTACAGTAATTTCAGAAATATATGCATAGAATATGTAGTTCTTTGATAAATTGAATATAAAATTTGTAGCTTTGGGATAAACTGGATGTAAAATCTGTAATTTTGTGATAAATTAGATACGTATAAAATCTATAGCTTTTTGAAATTGTAGCTTAAATCTGTAGTTTTGTGATAACATTGATAAAACACATGTAGTTTTGTCAAATTTAGTCTTAAAATTAAAATGTACTGTACTAGAAAAAAATACTACCTCTGTTCCACAATATAAACATTTTTTAGTTTGGATAAAGTCAAACTATTTTCACTTTTATTAATAATATCTAAAAAATTACATAATTTTAATATAAAAATATAATTTTTATAAATGTTTATTTTATAATAAATCTAAAAAATATAATTTTTATATAATAAAACATTATTAATTATATATTATTTTGACTAAATTAAAAAATACTTATATTTTAGAACAAAAGAGTACTAACCAGGCCCTTGCTTGTCTGAAGGGATAGAGAGAAACATACTCCTCTGTTTTAAATTGATGTCGTAATTAATTTTAAATTTAATTTGATTATTTATCTTATTAAAAAAATTACTCGAATGTTTAAAATGTTAAGTTGTGATTCAAATAATTCTAATGATAAATCAAATTATATCAAAATATATGAAATTTATTAAAAAAAATTAAGTAAAACAAATAGTTAAATTTAAAAATCAATACTGACATTAATTAAAGAAGAGAGAGTACATAATTCCCAACACATGCAGAGACCGAAGATTTTTCCAGAATAGAAACTGCCAAGACAGAGGAAGGATGATTACTGCGGGGCACAGCCGCACAGCCTGCACGTTAACCCTGCTGCCACAACTAAATTTACTGTCCATCTGTCATTCAAGCGTGACATTGACAAGTGTAAATATTCTGAAGAGCGGATAGTGGCCGCCGCGTTGGATCGTTGCGTGTGGCGTCGTGCCTCACGTGTCGGAGGCTGATCGCCAGGTGGACAGTGGACTCGTTCGCCGGGGGGGGGGGGGTCCACATCAACCGGGGAATCGAAGACATGTGGACGGGGATGGTAGTATTGGAGACACGGGACCGGCAGCGCACTAATCTGTCTCGGGCACCACGGTCCGTTGCGGGCGCACTCAACAAACCGGACAATACGGTCGCAAACTCCGTTGTCTGTTGGTCAAATGATTGAGATATACTCTCATTTTTTACTAATAGAAGTTTATTTTTAGTTTTTTTTTATTGACTACGACTTTGATCGGTGATTTTGATAAATTTAATTAAGTTTAATAATATAAATTATATATATTATGAAAGTATTTCTTTCGATGAATTTAAAAGTACAAATACTAGGTTTTTAAATTTAATCAAATCTATAGAAATCATTAGTCAAAGTTTTAGTCAACAAAAGCTAGAAATAAACTTCTATTGGGACGGAGGGAGTATTTTGTTATAATTTGATTTATTATTAGAGTTATTTGAATCACAACTTAAAATTTTATATATTTGAACTAATTTTTTTTAATAAAACGAATGGTCAAAGTTGAAGTTAAAAGTCAACAGCGAAATCAATTTAAGTATGAATGGAGTAAATCTCACGTTGAGCATATAGGATGGTTCCAATAACTGCATTATAAATGCTAGGAATTTGTGTCAAGATTCTTGCGCTTCAAAATATTCAAGTACTATATGAGTTTTTACATAAGAACCGTAATGATCTTTTCACGTCATTCTTGGTCTTAATGTTGTAAAAAATCACAAAAATACTTCATTTTTTGTTATAGCCAATATTCACCACTGATCTCAAACTGGCTGAAAATTCAGATGCAAGACTCTAGAACTATTAGATGTTGTATATAGTGTATTGGAAAAAAAAAGAAATGTGTATTCTAAAGTGAGAATGATAAATATTAAAAGAAATAAAATTTGCATCATATAATGACGTAGTACTACATAAAGAAGAAGAAAAACCTAAAAGTTAACTACAGGCTTTTAGAGGAAAGTTTTAATTAAAGTACATATCGTAGAGTCGCGAATCTATATTATTGTAATGATCAATTTACACATCTAGGGGATCGACGTACAGGTTAGAACAGGTTTCCATTTACTTAAAAATATAGAGAAGCTTTTCCACGATTCCATCTAACCTTTGTGGTCAACGTTTTTGCAGCATCCAAGCACCAACCATCAGTCGAACCTATCGCCTGGTACTGGAGATCGAAGCAGGTGGTGGCTCGCTCTCCATTGAAGCTCGCAGGTCGTACTGACAGCTCAATGGATCCGGTTTCCTTCAATCAATCCGCGTCAAGCGTGCGCACGCACGTTCGACTCTGGCGTGCCCATCCTATGCATGACGTTTGCGCCTTGACGTGCCGAGTGCTGACGCACGCTGCGTCCCTTGCAGATGGAGAAGATCAGAAGAATATATAGTCGCATGCAAGCATCGTATGGGTTTGCTAGGTTTTTTAGACGAATGAAGCATGTATATATTGCCTGCTGCCGACTATAACATCGTCAAGCATCATGTGGGCTTAATTTTAAATCGACCATTATGTCTCTATTTTATTGGGAACGAACATGTTTGTGATCGAATCAAGGATAATCCAGGCCAGACTAGTGTCGAATAATTTTTCTGACTTCCTGAGTCGTCCTATCGAAATCGAATCACAGAAACAGGGTACCGTTTCTGCCAAGACCATCGGTTGTTTTCTTCCTTTCCTTTTCTCGAAGAACAAACAAAATATAACATGATCGATGCGCTCAAATATGCATGGACCGTTTTGCTGGTGGTTCACTGGTTCTGCTTGCGTCGAGAGGCCCATTGGCGGTAGGCTCATATATGCATGGACAAGTCTGCATATCGGGTTCAACAGTAATATTGTCATCTCTCTGGAGTCTGTAGAGGGCACAGACAACTCCGGTCAAGCTAAGGTGCATCTATTCTGAAACCCATCCGCCCAGCAGACAAGTTTGAGAATTTACGGGGTGTCCTTTCTCTGGAGTTCGCTTGTCATGATGGACAAGTTCGTATCCGAACTAGTCCGAAGGAGCAGACTAGTTCGGCTCTGCCGAAAGAGTAGCTCTCTGGAGTTCGCAGCTTGACCCGGACGATATGTTCGGTGCCGAACAAGTCCGGACACCCGGATAAGTTCCAGGTAAGCTACGCGTTCCCTCTCTGGAGTCCGGCTGCTGGCGGACAAGTCTGAAGCCAGAAACAGAATGATTAAGATAGAGTGTAAAATGATAGAGCACTTAACCAATTTCAAAGCAGAAAATACTGAACTCTTTGATAGTAAGGTGGTATTATGACTCAAGAAATATAAAAACTAGCAACTCCGGAGCCAAGAAACCACCATTGCTCTTTTCTTTTTTATCGATAAAGTTTCCTTTTTTTATGTTCCTGCATACATTCTCACAAAATGACATCAAATGCTTTTATAATTTGTCACAATTCATTCCAAAATTCACAAGGGATTCTAGAAGAGTGCTTGCTTAAGATTTCTTTAATCAGAAACTATGATAGCCCTTCATCCGAATATGAATGATGCAGATCTGAGCTAATGTTCTCTCTGCATGGAGTGAATCAATGCAGACGATATGAATCCCACATGTGCATATAGGAAAGCTCCAACCCCTGCATTATATAAAAACTCGGGTTTGGGTCAAGATTATTGCACTTCAAAACATTCAGGCATCTGACTTTTATGTACGCAAGAGCTGTAATGATCTTTTCACGTCGTTCTTGGTATTAATGGTGTAAAAAAATCACAAAATGCTTGATTCTTTTTTGTTACAGCCAATATTCACCACATCTCAAACTGAATGGCTGAAAAAAATAGATGAGACAAATAAAAATTTAGGTCCCGTTTGGAACCAAGGAAGATGGAAGGAAATTTCACAGGAAACGTTTTCTCAAGAATGTAACCGATCGGACCGTTCGGAATGGAGGAATGTCTGTTTTACGGGAAATAAAGAATCCACTTTGAATTCAGGGAATGGCTTAGCACACTGCTCTCGCGCCCCATCTCTGCTCACATGGTTGCTTGTCGAGGATTTAAGCTTGGGTAATTTTTCAAAATTTTGAAATTAAAGAAACAATTTTAGTAAATTTTGGAAATTAATGAAACAACTTTAGAAACTTTTAGGAATAACTCGGAGTACACCTACACGAAAAGCTCAACGAGACGAACCTAACAGAATAACTTTAGAAAACTTTGCAAACTAGCTTGAGAGAATTTCCTTGAATTTTCGAAAATTAATCATTTAAAAAGAATTCCAAAACACCGAAGAAATAGGTGAGGCTTAAAAAATAAGAAAAGCGCCCTTAATTTAAATTAAGTGCTATGAATAATGAATAATGATAATATAGTTTATAAAAATAGATTTAAGTTTCACTAACATTTTTATTCCTGTGTTTCTATTCCTACATTCTAAACATCTTAGGGCCCTTTTGAACGCAGGATTTTCATAGAAATTGCGCATAAATTTTATTGAAATTAGTTTAATTTTACAGGAAAAACACAAGAACAGGAGAATTTTTCTTCAATCCAAAGGAGGCCTTAGGCCCCGTTTGGAACGCATGAATTTCACAGGAATCAGTTCAATTTCACAGGAAAAAATAGAGGAATCGAAAAAATTTCTCTGTTCCAAACGGAGCTTTATTTTTTTATTCCTCTGTTTCCCGTTCCTGCGAGTTTTTTTTTTACTTTTTCCATTCCTACTTTTTCTCATTCCTACTTTTTTTTTCCTATTCCTTCATTTTTCATTGCTTGGTTCCCTTGGTTCCAAACAGGGCCTTAGAGTGGTCTATCGGAACGGACAAATTGATCACGAGCTGTAAATGTAAAGGTGATTTGAATAACCAAATTGTTTTTTTAGGTGACATAAATAAATGTAATATGGCCAAGTTTGATGTGACATGGAAAGTATGACATAAATGTTTTCTTATAATTAATTAAATTGTACTATTAAGTTTTTAGCATTTTAGAAATCAAAATAATAGGATATTCTAGTACTCATCACCTTATCCTTAGTGTGAACCTAACAAAGTTCTCGGCTTCATGGTGTTCATCCAAAGGTTAAAATCTTTATTTATTAGGCGCTGCAGCCTTAGTTACTTGGGCATGGAATTGTATTAAATAGAAATGATATGTTGTTCAATAATGTTAAAAATATATCAAATGCCATTTTGTAGACAATTGTTAGGGCAGCTCATTGGATCCTTTTATGATCCATGCTTCATAAGGAAGGAGAAGATCAAATGTGAGAGTTCAATTGACTTTAGAGGAAAGTTTAAATGAAAATATAGGAACAACATGCAACCACAGTTCTTTCCAGCTATGCAATATATTGTGTTTGCTTTTCCATGTGTTTAGATTCTCGTTGTTTAGATGTGACCCTAATTGTTCATTATAGTATATTGTAACAACAATTGCGTATCCTCTGCGGTCAACGTTTACGCAGCATCCAAGCAACAACCATCAGTCGAGCCTATCGCCGCGTATGAGACTGCCACGCGTTCCAGCTGGTCCTAGGAATGAAGGGATGGGAAATCGAAGCAGATGACGGCTCGATCGGTCTCCATTGAAGCTCGTACTAGGTCGTACTGACAGCTCAATGGATCCGGTTCCCTTCACTCAAATCCTTGTCAAACGGATGCACGCACGTTCTCCGGCGAGCCCGTCTATATGCATGCATGAGGATGACGTTCGCAGCTTGACGTGCCGAGTGCTGATGCACGCTGGCAGATGGAGAAGATTCAGAAGAATATCTAGTCGCATGCAAGCATCGTATGGGTGTACTGTAGTTAATTTAGATGAATCATGCATAGTTCATCTAAAATCGTATGGGTACTACAGTAGTACTCCCATGCAGGTGTTACTGTTGTTATCTTTTCCCGGTGTCTAAAAGTGCAGATCCAAGAGTCTCGTGTCGGAGATTAAATCTGTAGTTCGGAGGTGGTCAATGCCTTCGGATCCAGTCGCCGGAGTCGTGGAAAACGATCCGGCCATCTGCCCTTTGTCGATGCGGTCCTCTGCGCTAGGGCAGCGTCGGTCGGTGGAGAGGGCAGTGGCTTAGAAGTTACGGCGACGTCGTCGATCTCTCGGTGACGGCGGTCGTCATGGCGGTGACGGCGGTGATGCTTTTCGTCGGCACAGCGCCCCCTCACAGATCAAGTTTAGAGTTTGTCAGTGGGGTATGACGGTACGGATAAACTCAGATCATGAGTACCGGTCGGCCCCCACCTCTATTTATTGTGACGCTGGCGACAGGGCTCACCAGCTATAATAGGCTGGACGTCCTCGATCAATGCGCGATTAGGTCAAGGGTCCATTTAGGCTGTTAGGCCAAAAACAGATAGAGATCAATTTCTAATATTCTCCCACTTGATCTCACTTTATACTTTTATCTTTATTACTTTTTAACTACACTCATTCCATTACAGATTAATGCATAGAACTGTCTCATCGTTACGATCAATCGTCGATAGACTTAAAAGCTACAATGTATTTTTCTGTTATGAAATAGTTACTATACATTTTGAGCCATCTTTTAGTTCAGGAATCACAGGCTTTCCTTTAAACCCATGCCGGCAACATGTTCAATGAATATTTTAGGTGGTAAACCTTTAGTAAGCGGATCTGCTAGCATCTTTGCGGTGCTTATATGCTCAAGACTTATGATTTGATCTCAAACTTTATCTTTCACAACATAGTACTTTATGTCAATGTGTTTGACAGCACTACTTGACTTATTGTTGTGGGCATACATTACTGCGGATTTGTTATCACAGTACAATTTAAGTGGTCCATAGATGTCGTCAACCACTTTTAAACCAGGTATGAACATTTTAAGTCAGTTCACCTGCCCCGTAGCCTCTGAACATGATACAAACTCACATACATTGTGGACGATGTAGTGACGGTTTGCTTTGAGCTTTTTCACGAAATAGCTCCTCCAGCGAGAGTAAACACATATCCGGATGTAGACTTTTTATCATCTCTCGTATAATCAGAATCTGTGTACCCCACTGTATGGAGTGAATCTGATTTTTTGTATGTCATCATGAGACTTTTTGTTCCTTGCAAATAGCGCAAGACTTTCTTTATCAATTTCCAATGCTCTATTCTAGAATTGCTCTGAAATCTGCCAAGTAACCTGGTAACAAATGCTAAGTCAGGGTGTGTACATACTTGAGCATACTGTAAGCTTTCGACAGCTGAAGCATATGGAGCCGCTTTCATTTGATCGATCTTATATTGGTTCCTGGGGCATTGAAAATCCCCATATCTGTCGCCCTTGACTATAGGTGCAGGTGATAGACTATATTTATGTATATCATATTTCTTTAATACTTTCTCTATGTATGCCTTTTGCGACAATCCCAATACCCTCTTATTTCTATCTCGGTGAATTTCAATTCCTAGAACGAATGAAACTTCACCGAGATCTTTCATATCAAAGTTTGAGGACAAAACCTTCTTTGTCTCCAGTAGCAGACTGACGTCACTACTAGCAAGTAGGATGTCATCTACATACAGGATTAAGAAAATAAACTTTCTATCTTTAAACTTTGAATGAACACAGTTGTCCTCTATATTTTCTTTAAACCCAATTTTTTTTTATCGTGCTGTCAAATTTCAAGTACAATTGTCTTGAAGCTTGCTTTAACCCATAAATCGATTTCTTTAGACGACATCCCAATTTTTCATTTCCTTCATGACAAAACCTTTCGGTTGTGCCATATAAACATTTTTCTCCAAATCCTCATTGAGAAATGCTGTCTTTACATCCATCTGATGTAACTCTAAATCATAATAAGCCACTAGTGACATTATGATTCTGAAGGAATCTTTACATGAGACTGAAAAAAATGTCTCATTGTAATCAATCTCTTCTTTTTAGTAAAGCCTTTTGCCACGAGTCGTGCTTTATATCTTTCTACATTCCCTTGGGAGTCAAGTTTTGTCTTGTAGACCTATTTACAGCCTACTGTTTTGGCTGCTCTAGGAATTACTTCTAAGTCCCAGACTTTATTTGCTTCTATGGACTTCATTTCTTCTTACATGGTCTCAAGCCATTTTGAAGAGTTTTCACTTCTCATGGCTTCTTCAAATGAGGTAGGATCATTCTCCATTTGAAATTCTTCTGTCTGATAAACTTCATAGTCATCAGGAATAGCTGATCTTCTTACTCTTTGAGACCTCCTCGGGGCCTCTTTATTTTGTACATTTTCTGTTTGAGGCTGTTGTTGCTCCCCCTCATCTGTGGCAACGGGTTCTATAGGATTATGAGAAACAGGTTCCTCATTCTCATTTATTATTGCCACAGGAGGAACAATAACAGGTGCTTACACCACAGTATCTCGCACTGTCGGTGCAGCGACAGCAGGTAGTGTAAAGAATAGCTCTTGAATCATCGGAGTGGGTGCATACGCTCGCTTCTCTTCAAGGTTAATCTCTCGAGCTACCATGCTCCCCCTCATCATCTCATCCTCTAAGAAGACAGCGTGTCTCGTTTCTACAAACTTTGTATGTCTGTTGGACAATAGAAACGAAAACCTTTCGACTTTTCTGGGTAACCAATAAAATGACAACTCACTGTTTTGAGATCTAGTTTTTCAAGATTTAAGTTGAATACTTTAGCCTTAGCTAGACTCCCCCACTCACGTAAGTGGTTCAATGAGGAAACTCTTCTTGTCCACAATTCGTACGGCATTTTGGGCACCGACTTACTTGGTACTCTGTTGAGAATATGGATGACGGTTTTCAACGTCTCCATCCACAAACTCAATGGCAGTGTGGAATAGCTCATCATGCTTCGCACCATATCCATCAAGGTACGGTTACGTCTTTCAGCTACTCCATTTTACTGAAGTTCGCCCGATATAGAATACAGGGCCACCATTCCATTTTTCTGTAGAAACCTTGCAAAAAGTCCAGAAAGTTATCTATACGGGGTATGCCGACCATAGTACTCTCCCACGATCAGATCGGACTATCTTTATCTTTAAATCGTGTTGGTTTTCAACTTCAATCTTAAATATCTTAAATTTATTTAAGGCTTCATTTCTTTCTTTGATTGGATAAATATATCCATATCGAGAGTAATCATCCGTGAATGTTATGAACGAGTTATAACCATCTATACTCTTCACAGAAAATAGACCACAAATATCTGTGTGAATAATTTATAGAACTCCTGTGCTTTTTTTTGCATCTTTCTTAATTTTCTTTACATATTTTTTTTAATGCAATCTCGACATTGTTCTAAGTTTGAGAACTCTAGTGAAGGAAGAATATCATTCTTAACTTAGTCTTTCTATTCTCTCTCTCGAAATATGGTCTAAACGACAGTGCCATAATTTCGACGACGCATCTAGAGTTCTTTTTTGTTTTCTATTTTTATTGATGGACGAGGATTCATTTATCTCGCACGCAATGTTCTCATTCTCGCATACGACATTCACATCATCACGTAGTGATAACAAGTAAAGCTCATTTTGTAATATAACAACACCAACACATTCTTTATTAAACATTATTTCACACTTGTCATTTTTAAAATGACAATCATAACCATCATTATCCAAACATGAAGCACTAATCAAATTCCTCTGTAAAGAGGGTACATAAAGAACGTCTCTAAGTATAAGAATAAAACTATGAGCTAGCTCTAATGAAAGATCGCCAACGGCTTCAACTTCAACTTAGACTCTATTTGCAACTTTAATGCATCTTTCTCTTCTTTGCGTAGTCCTCGTCGAACGGAATCTCTGCAATAAATTAGCAACATCAACAGTTGCTCCAAAGTCAATCTACCAAGTGGATTTTGAATATTGCACATATAGAGATTCGTTAATAAAGGTAATAATGTTCTCACCTTTCTTTGCCATGATCATCTTTAAATAGGAGGGACAATCTTTCTTGTAGTGTCCCGTCTTCTTGCAATGAAGACACTGGTCCTTGTCTACTGCAAATTTGTTCTGTTGAGGCTGATGGACAGGGGCTTTTCTCTTGTTCATTGAGGAGTGACTGTTGAAATTTTTTCTTTTGTTGTCCTTCACATAGTTGATAGAACCACCATGTGAAGCTTTAATTCTGTCCTCCTCTTGCACATACATAGCTATGCACTTTTCTAAGTCCCATGTCTCAAGTTGCATATTGTAGCTGACAACAAAAGTGTCAAACTCTTTTGGCAAAGAAGCAAAAATCAGATGGATAAGGAGCTCATCCTTGAGACCCAGATCCATTGGTTTGATCTTGGATGCCATATTGCTCATTCTCAGTATGTGCTCTCTAATGCCATCGTTACCACCAAAGTACCTTTCTGTCACAAGTTGTTTAATGACTTCTGTGGCATATGTCTTTGAAGAGACAATAAACTGACTCTTTATTCTTTTAAGGTATTCTGTGACAGTGTTACACTCGGAGATTGAACCCACAATTGCAGGCTCAATCGTGTTCTTTATCACAGCCATACACTTCTTGTTGGTTGTGGTTCATTTTCTATGCTCAAAGTCATAGAACATTTTTAAAGGAGCATAGTCCCCCTGTCTAGTCTACCAAGCAGTCTCAGCCTCATTTTCTTTCCTCACTGGCTCCTCAGGCTCAGTGGGACATGCTGTGGTGAGAACCCAGTCTACCTCAGCCAAGATAAACGCTAGGTCTATCTTTTTCTTCCACTCTCTATAGTTGTCACCTTTGAGAGTGGGTATCTCTTTGATACAACTCATTAAGTTGTATCCGCTTGTAAATAAATCAAATAAAGTGAGAACATACTAACAGTAAAATTATGTCTTATTTTTAACGTAGGTAAAAAATATGACCCACAATTCCGTCTTATACATTAAATCTACGTCACCGTTGGACAGAAATAGAAATAATGCATAAAAAATATCAATTATCAAATTATAATACTGTTATTATCAACGTTGTCAAAAAATAACAATATCATAATTATCTGAAATTTATTACCATTTCTTCAAAATTAAATTCTCCCGTTGGTTCAAATTTCTTTAATTTTCAGAAGCATTTACTTTATTTTTTAGTTCTGTCAAAATTATCCCGTTGGTTCAAATTTTAACAGATTTAATTAGGTTAAAAATTACCTAATTAATCAATTAAAAATGCCTCTGAAAAAGAAATAGAAAAACTTTTCTCTTGGGCCAAAATTGGAATTCGGCCTGGCCCATTGGCCTGTTGCAATTCGGGCAAGACAATCTGGGCTTGGCCGAAAATTCACTCTCCCTCATGGGCCAAATCTAGCCCATTTAACCATCGCGCGATTTGGACCGTTGGATCTGGATCTAACGGACGCGCACTTTTTTCGGATGTATAAAAGGGTTGAAACCTCTTCCAACCCTAACCCTAAATCATTTTCCCTCTTTTCACAGCCGCCTCTGCGACTCTCGTGACGTGCGGCAGCCGTTGCACCCGCGCTTCTCGAGACACCGCCCGCGCGTGTGGCTGGAAAACTCCAGCGCCCGCTAGGGCCAGCGCGCGTCCGCTGGGCCCCGCGCGCT
>BCLF01000091.1:1153887-1181003 GCA_001602275.1 Zoysia japonica
CAAGCAGCGCCGATGGGGCCTGAGCCATGGCGGCGAGCGCGGCATGGCGTGGCCCGAGCGCTGCTGGGCGGTGCGACGCGACAGCCTCCACCTCCCGTGACGGCGACGCGCCGAGCTCCACCTCCCTCCCATTCGACGGGCTCAAAAGCGGACCTCGACAACACGAACATATCGACGAGCGGAGGCTAATGTTGGCCAAACGGGCCGCCCGGCTAGGCCCGACCCAAACATGAATTGGCACGGATCGAGCCGGCTCGGCACGTCATGCTTAACGGGCCGTGCCGGGATGGCCCACGAGCTTGGGCGGCGGCCCACGGCCCGGCACAAAAATGGTTAATCATGCCGGGCGGGCCCATTAGCATGGCGACCCATCACATCCGATGGCGGAATTGAACTCAAGACCTTTAAGAATTGAAGCAATAGCCTTACTAGTGCTCTATTTGATGTTTGTTGATTAAATGTAAATTGAATATATATTAACTAATTGCAATTAACCCTATAATCGTGTCGAGCCGTGCCACCCGCTGGGCCGAAGTGCCGGCCCAAGCACAGCCCGCACTTCATGCCAGGCCGGCATGGGCCCGATTAGATTTGAGTCGTGCCGTGTTTGGGCCGAGCCATTTTCTCCGTGCCTTGGGCCGGCCCATTTGGCCAACTATAGCGGAGGCGCAGCGCAGAGGAGGCGGAGGTCGTGCGGCGCCGACGCGAAGGGGCAAAGACGACGCTGTTCCGGAGCAGAGGAGGCGGCGCGGCGCCGGAGCGAAAGGGCTCAGGAGCGCCGACCCAGAGGACTGAGAAGCGGCCAGAAACCTGTGTTCGCTTTTTTCTCATTTCCTGAAGGATGGAAGAAGCGCGTCTCACACATGCAGCTCAAGATGGGCCGCGCTTGGCAAGTAAAGCGCGTTTTTTTTAAGAAGTGGTGCCAAACGAGACCTAAGCCTCACCATGTCAAACTAATGGGATATGATGATCTAATGCTCTAGGAATAAACTTTGGGCCCGTTCGTTTCCCATTCCAACTGTTGTTGCAAAAATCTATAGAAATTTATTGTTCACAGATCAGTTTACATTGCAACGGCAGTTGAAAAAAGTTGAGGCGAACGCACCCGTTACATGGGACAAATAGATTCAGCTATGAATAAAATTTATGTGGGACGGAGAGAGTAAGAATTTATGGACGGTGCTAAGCTTCATGGGTGGGACTCCTGGCCGCAATGGTGGCCCGCATAGCACATGATCTCCACCCACACGCCGGCGATGACCTGCAGCATCTCAGCGGGAGCCAAGCGCCACCTGATGCCGTGCAGCATCCCGGCAAGCCAGGTTCCGTCGGCATAGACCGGCCTATCCTCGACATCATCAGCAGCTTCTTCGCCGATACCTGATATATACTCTTGTCTCAAATCGATCGGAAGCTGCCGCTCTGCTATCTTGTTGATGATCTCCGATCTAGACAGGTTCTTGATGTCTTCCTTGGTGGACTTAGTAATCCGCCGCAACATATCATCATAATACTTGACGTTCTCCTTGTACCGGCTGCTGCGAACAACTCTGGGCAGCAGGTAGGGATGCACCACTATGAGGAACATCATGTGGTTGGAGAGCACCCTGATGTTGTCTCGGAGTCGGACCACCTGATCGGAGTCGGACTCGGAGCCCGAGCACATCGAGAGGTAGATATCGGTGGCGATGTGCCACACCATGATGCCACGGTCCAGCTCGGTATCATCGGCAATCCGCGTAAGATCCTTATACATCCTTCTCTCCTTGAGTATCCACCTGCCCCGCGCGTTCCACAGGTCATCTACTTTCCTCCTTCGGATTTCTTCCAGCACGAGATCCTTGATGCTGTCAGTGATGGCGACAGTGCTCGAGTAATGTATCTTCTGCCACCGGTCCCCAAGCCCGATCTTCTTGGCGATCTTGCCTCTCAGGTCGTCATCCTTGTTAACGTCGATGGAAAGGTCTAGCAGGTTGTACTGCCCGAGCAAGTCCAGGCAAGCCCTCCTTCCTGCTCCAGCATTGAGCATCTGTCGGAGGCGCATCACCGCGACGCAGAGCCAGTGCCATCCCCAGGCATGGTAGGATGCGCACGCCCAAGATGACCCTGCTGCCCCAAGCGACGAAATGAGCTCCAATGCCTTGGCTCCAACCAGCAGGGCGTAGGTGACGGCGACATCAACTCTGTCGTAAGCGTCCTTGCTGCTGAGCTGGAACAGCATGAATGCCGCGACCACGGAGAGTGGTGAGATAATTCTGATGCAGATGCCGTGTGTGTAGTCCTGGGACTTGGGCCGTGCCGGGCCGGCGCGACACGGTCCACTCGTGCTTCGGGCCGTATCATGCCTCGGGCCGACGGCCCATCGTGCCTTGTCGGGCCGTGCTAGCTGGCCCGACATGGTTGAAATGTGGCCCAGGTACGGCCCAGGGCACGGTGGGCCGACTTCGGGCCGTGCCAAGCCCAAGCACGGCCCAATTTTGTGCCGGCAACAATAATACGTTTTCAGAGCGCAAAAGCGTACTTCGTTCCACCAGGACTATGTTTTCAATAAGCTGAAGGCGTATTTTAGTAGTTTAAATTGATTCTTTTAATTGTGTTACATTGATTAAAAAAATATAAAAAACAGACCAAAATTAAGCTAGTTTTGTAAGCCTATATTACATATGTCCACCAAATTTGAGGTCTAAAATCATCATATTTTGAGTGGAACAAAAAAAAAAGGAAAATGCTTTTTATTTATATTTTTTATCTCCAAAAATATAATGAATTTTGAACTTTAAGTTTTTTTGTGGATGTGTTTCAAGGCAAGACCAGTCTCTATAATTTTTGGATAATTTTTAAAAAATATTTGCATGACTGTTCAGATTCTATAAAACCATAAAGATGTTATTATGTTTTTAGATGATCCAAGAACATTTCAATCTTACACAAGTATAAGTGTTTCAAAGAAATTTATACAAAATTTCTATGTGTAGAGTTATATAAGTTGCACATGCACACAAAAATTCATTAAAAATCAAATTATTTAAAGATTTACAAAATTGTGAAGGAAATGTTAAATAGTGATTATTCTTGAATCCATCTATTAGCATAAATTTGAAATATATAAGCATAATGAAAACATGTTTTTGTGATAAAGAAGATTTTTTAAAAAAATTAGAAAAAAGAATCGTATAATTTGGACAACATATGAGAAAGCTACACAAGTTTCAATTTTTACATCTGAATCAAAATAAAAAACGAACGGCAGCAGATGAACACATCAAAGAACAAGTGTTGACAGGTGGGCCGCGCCTGTCAGTGGAAGAAGTATTTTGCGGGCTGTTAACCTCGCTTGGGCCGTTGAAGGAAATCGGCCCACGCGTGCTGCCAGGGTTCCCACAGCATTACTACCACCTCGGAAAATGGACGGCAACTTCACCTGGTTATATATGACCTCCTCCGAGTCCCAGCCTCTTCACTCCATTCCTTCCATGGTAAGGGCCACGGGCGGGCGACGCGTCGCCGTTGACGATAGAGCCTGCGATGCTGTGTCCGATGCCCGACCACAACACTTGAGCGCCCATGTCCTCTCGCCGTAGTTGAGGCAGCCGGTGACGAACATCAGTCCAGCGGCAGCGAGAGCAGCGTCCCAGCTTGTGGTTCGCAGAGACGAACAGGTACAAGACGTAGGCGGCACCGAGCACATGTCCCGCTAGCGCGAGTCCGTGGCGCAGCCAGAACTGGTTGTCCTGGTGGAAGGCGTAGGCAGTGATGGTGTGTCCAGCCCCACCAAGGTGTGTGAAGCACGGTGTAGTCGGCCATCAGGTACGCCAGCCAGAGAAGGATAATGTTTTCAACAGAGCTGGCCTTCACTACGGCGGATCCTTGCACAGGAGAGGGGGATGATTTGCAGGTGAAGCTCAGGGTCGCCAGGATCTAGATGTTCCATTGCTGCCAACACGCGATGCTATCCTTACACCCATTGCTCCACTGAAATTAGATATACATGTAAATCAAATGTAAGTTAATTGGGCACAAAGACATGACTGGGTTTATCTCGTAGTGCAAACTAAAATAAGTTATAGTACATTTTTTTTTTTACTACTGTGTGCCACCTTATGCGCCCTTTGTATAGCTTTTGGGGAGCATTGACTTTGGATTACGGCGAACTATGGCATACAGAATAGTAATTCGTAACAAACACTTCTAACTCGAAATAGGTTATCTCCAAAAGTCTCTATAATCTATTTTTATTTTTGTGTTACAAGCCATAAGCTGAGCCTTAGACGCAAAGTAAAGTTGTGCCTTGTGATCATGAAGTCGTGGTTTGAGTCTTGTAAATATATTACAGAAATACAGAAAAAATATAAAAAAAAAAGTGCCAGCAATGGAAAAACAACTAACATGAATTCTGTTGTTAGTAAAACCGCATGCTGAGCAGTAGCAACGTAAGAGGAGAACGGAAGAGAGCCGCTACACGCTGCCAGGGCTCTCTCCGTTGATGTCGCCGTTGATTTTTAACACTAATTTTAATTATTTTTTATTCAATTTTTTTAATAAATATTATATATTTTATTATAATTTAATTTATTATTAGAGTTATCTGAAATACAATTTCAAATTTTATACATTTGAACAATTTTTTTAAAAAAAAGACTAATAGTTAAAATTAATGTTAAAAATTAATAACGACATTAATTTAAAAAAGAAGGAAATACGAAATACACAGCGGGGATATCGAGAATGCTGACTTCTTTCATAGTTTTTGAGGAAAGGATGACCGGATAGTTTTTGACGAAAGGGATGACCGGGCCGCGGCGGCAGATGGAAGAGGCGTTGCCACCAGCCCTCGTGACATAAAGCCAAGTACTACTTTCGTCTCGGTATAAATTTATTTTTAGTTTTGTTGCCTAGCATTTTGATCATTAATTTTTATAGATTCAGTTAAATTTAAAAACTTAATATTTGTATTTTTAAATTCATCAAAAAAAATACTTTCATAATATATAAAATTTATATTGTTAAAATTAATTAAATTCAACAAAAACTTCTACTGTGAGATGGAGGGAGTAGTATTAATTAACAAATAGGTTCAACATGAAAATACGACCAAGGATACAAATCGTTGTTGTACAATAGCAGGAAATATGCCGGTAACAACATGGACCAAGTCACTGGAAACTGCAGACAACGTCCATAGAAAATGCTTTATTAGAGCATCTCCAAAAGCTTCTCGTTAACTTCTCTAAATCAAATTATAAGAGAAAAGTGTAAAAAACCTCTTTTAGCTACTCTTTTAAAGATCTCTCTATTTTAGAAGGTTCCTGAAATCCCTTTGAATTTTATTCAAAGGTAGATCTAAGGAATTTCTGGGGTCCCTATCGTATCTTGGTGCAACTAACATTAAAACCAGTTGTTCACTTTAAATATAAACTATATTTAAAAAAGTTGTTGAAGGCTGTGACTAAAGTAGACCACAAAATTTTTACTCCAAAAGATACTTTTTAGGTGATTTTTTGAGATAACTGTTGGAGATGCTCTTTGTAAACTTCAACTATAAGATACAAAAGACACCAGCGGCGGCTCTGTCTTTTGAAGGGCCCAGCGGCGAACTCGATATTAGAGCCCTATATATAATTCTTGTATAATATATATAATTGTAAAACAAATGAACATCAGAGCAAATTATAATTAATCTCATTTGATCTAGAAAAGGCAAATTATATTTACCAACGACAACTGTTTTTACTAAATTTGCCAGCACTCAATAAACTGCTTCTTGTTTACCTTTCCTCATTTTTGCGGCACCGTAACTCTATAACTACTCAACTGAATTGAGCATGTAAATACTCTCTAGAAAGGCCATACAAAGGACTACAAAAACTTCCATAGAGTTCTGCACAAACTTGGCCAATAAACTAATTTACGACGCCACTCAAATTGGATAATTGTAACTGTAAACAAACTGAAACTCTCAGATGACAGAATGTGATATCAAACTTCAAAATGAAATATCTCATAGAATACTACAATGAAAAATTGTGAATCAGTACTCATTAGAAAGATCTCTGTTCATTATTGTCAGATTTTCAAATTCGATTTCTAAGATGCCCAAAAACAGATGGATTTCAAACTGTGCGGATTAAATATCATAAAGCCTGTAGCTTCAATCCCCCCATATTAATATCAGATTCGGGCCCAGATCAAGGTAAAAATTTCAGCAGCATGAAGAAAGAAGATCGATTCACTCATTACCTAGAGGAATACGAAATCCATTACTTGCTCTTTCTCTCTTCCGCTTCGTTTCTTCCTGTACTAGCCTTCGAAGTTCTACCCTTGCAGCGCAGGTTAGCAACCAGCCCAAGAGAAACATGGCAAAACGAACTCAAATGGAGTTGACCTTGCCTATCCTTCACGGTGAGATTGCTGTTGGAAAATGGGAGGGACTCCCCGCGGTGGCTATTCAAATATCGAGGAAGGGAGGCGAAGCGCCATGGTTGGAGAAAAAGATGGAGAAATTGATTCTGTAGACTCACGTTCGGGCCCAGGGACGGAGGCGTACAGGAGAAGAATTGTTGTGCTGCTTCGTATTTGGGTTTTTTTACTACCTTTCATATTGGGCTGGCCTGCTAGCAACATACACGTATAAAAAAATTTTGGGCCTCTCTCTGGGCCGGGCCCTAGACGGTTGCCCTTATCGCCCCGGTCTAGAGCCGGTGCTGAAAGACACATTAGACAAGAGAATAAGAACAAAATTTGTGTTGGGGCCTCCATGCACCCATGTAACCATAACCATTAGAAACGAACAGAAAACAGTTCTAACTCATACGAAGCATCTTCCTACATGTTGATCAAACAAAAAACAAATCTAGGCTGCAAAACTCAAAGGATCAATAATTATTGCTCCTTTATTCTATTATGGATATCCATTTTAACCCCTTCAAACAGTACTAGCAGTAGCTTCCTGAGGTTTCCTGCATGTTGGCAGAAATGATGGATTCAACACCATTCTTCCCGAGCTTAACTCTAGATGCAAAGAATGGCAAATCGGTTATCTCCAACTGAATAAATGTGCACTCATAAACACCTTGATCGACAGCTAGTGCACGGAGTGATGACTCAACCAATCTGAATCTTATTTAGGGGCTTGTTCGGTTTTGTGGGAATAGGAGCGAAATGAAGTGAAATGAAGGGATTGAATTCTCACCTAGAGAGTACAGAGAGTAATGAATCCACTTGATGGATTCATTCCCCTTCTAATACACTTGGTAAGGGAGTAATAGAAGAAACCTAGTACTTTTGTCAGATTTTGAAAATATGAAAGTAAGACATGATATTTGCTAATGTCATGTGGCCATCACCCGATTTTACTAAAATCATGTCTCCATTATTCGATTAAAGTGAAGTCGTGTTTTGGTTACACGACACACTATTATTTTTAAAATTTATCCGATCCAAGTACTATTTCTGATATTTTTAGAATAAAGGATAGTATTTAAAATAAAAAACCTTCACTGGATATATATACGGCTGAGCTCCGCATATGGCCGTCACAGAGAGCAGAAGCCAATAACACGTGTCACGATATCACATCGACAAGTGGCAAGCAAATCAAGCATGAAATTGATAAGATGCAGAATTCGGGCATGTTCGCTGCAGCTTCGGCAGCAGCTGCGGCTGCAAGTCCAAGTCAAGTTTACTGTTCATTACACTAAAACAGCCACAGCTGTCAGCCGCATCTTTTTAAGCTGCAACAGGCCTTTCGTCAGCATCCGAATGCACATCTGATTTCATTGGATAACCTCTGGCATCGCGTCAGCAATCATCAGCCCATCAGTCATCACAGAGGTCATTGTTGAAATTTTCAGGTGCCAGCTCTCTCAACTAGTGTCAGTAGTATTTACCGGGCTTGACATCAGGATTTGCTTTCAAACTTGCTCAGCTTGTAGCTGGCCGTGCAGATAGTGCGCATCTTTTAGTGGTACTCAACACTAAACACCAAGCCACCAAGGCTTTATATCCTATTCCCTTCGGTTTTAAATTATCGAAATCGTTGACTTTTAACATCAACTTTGACTATTCGTCTTATTCAAAAATTTTGTTCAAATGTCAAATTGTTAGTCATGCTTTAAATACTACTAATGATAAAGTAAACAATAGCAGAATTTTCTATATTTGAATAAATTTTTTGAATAAGAAAGATGGTCAAAGTTGATGTTAAAAGTCATTTCCTATGCTTGAAGCACAATGTGCTGGACTTCGCTACTAAGCCTCACGAGGCGCTCTTGATGGACTTGCAAGAAAGTCACATAATTCGCCACCACTTTCCTCTTTGACTTAGAAGGATATGATGTACTACTAATTATAATGCTTATTATAAGCACCTTTTTGTGTGTCTCTCGGAATCTCATTCATGGGTAGTACTGTTGCAGATAAGACCAAGAATACTGATATGGCTGTGTCCCTGATGTTCATTGTAAAGATAAATATAATTTCTAGGGACCTGGCTTTTATGCTAGTAGCATTTCTGGCAATAGACAAGCGAAACACGTCTTGCATGATAACCTTCTTTTTGCCAGGCAAAACCTCACCAAGAGCTTATGATGCCAAAGGCTGTTAATTCCAATATTCAGGTTGTTCTGGTATCCAATGTTTGTGTACATGGGCACTTCACATCCATGTGATGCACCTGCTTCAAATGCAACAGACAAGTGGCAAAGATGGGCTACCAATAATCATCGCATGAACACTTACCTCCCTCAAAATGATGGAACCGGGTTCTGTCCCTGACAATAACCAACCTATTATAAACACCAGAAAATATTTTTGTGAAATTGTGGCAGTCTACACAAACACGAAGATTCTTTGCAAGTCTTATTGGCCTGTGTTGTGGCATCACAAGGAGAGCAAAAGCAATGGCCAACTTTTCACTGTGGTAGGTGAGGGCACTTTCCTTCCCCTCTGAATCCAAATCATGCAACTCAGATGACATATTAGGTGTGTAACCAGCAATCCTTAAATGCTTATTTATCTCATTTAGCTTTTCATAAATTTCCACTTTCCTTGGGTGTGTATCATCATCTGCAATAAACTCATGAACCTCACCATTAAGTTCTACAGTTGTGCAGCCAGGAGTGGTTTGTATTCCTTTTTCCTTCATTAACTTCCTGATTTCTGCCACCTTCTTCCAATCCTCTGCTGCTGCATAAGTGTTCAGCAACAGAACATAATCCCCAGCTTGCTGTGCTTTCAGCTCAATTAAATGACTGATCACGTGCTCCCCAAGATCAACATGACCATGAACCCGGCAAGAACCAAGAAGAGTTCGCCAAATTGTAGCATCTGGAGCAACCCTCATCTCTTCCTTCACAAGCTTGTAAGCCTCATCAAGCAAGCCAGCACGGCCCATCAGATCAACGATGCACCCGTAGTGGTGAACATTTGGTGTCAACCCATAGTCATAGCGCATCATATCAAAGTATCTGAAACCCTCATCGACCAACCCACTATGGCTACATGCAGAAAGCACACCAGTAAACGTCTGCTCATCTGGGGCAACATCTGACCTGATCATCTCCTCAAATGCTGAGATAGCATCCTTCCCAAATCCGTTTGCTGCCAACCCTGAGATCATCGCACTCCAAGTGACCACACTTTTCCGAGTAGTCCCACAGAACACCTGGTATGCCTTGTCCACACAACCGCACCTTGAGTGCATCGCAATAAGTGAGTTACGCACCTTCAACTCGTTTCCATAACCATGCTCTTCAGCGTAAGCCCACACCTGCTCCCCAAAGTCTAGAGCACCCAGGTTCGTGCATGCCTGGAGGAGTAGAATGCAGGTGACATCATCTGGCGCTGCCTCGCCCTCACTGCACCTCATCTCCTCAAAAAGCTTCAGAGCGTCCTTCGTCCGCCGGTTCCTCATATAACAGGTGATGAGCACGTTCCACGCGACAGTGTCCCTCACCGGCATTTCCTCAAACAGTCTGCGCGCGCCATCCCCATCTCCGCATTCCGCATAGCTCCGCATCAGCGTGGTAGCCAGAAGGGCGTCGCGGAGGTGGCCGTCGGCCACGACGTTGGCGTGGAGCTGTCGCGCATGCGGGAGCGTGCATCGGGATTTGAGGAGGATGGCAAGGGTGAATGCGTTCCCGCGGCGGCCGAGCGCGCGCATGCGGCGGAGGAAGCGGAGCGCGTCGCGCGGGTTGGAGAGGGAACCAAGGATCAAGTTGCAGCTGAATGTGGAGGGGATCGATGCCGGTGTCAGGTGGTGGTCGAGAACGGCGAGCGCGCGCGGGGATGGAAGGGAGGCCGCGGCGAGGCATAGGAAGGAGGCGGTGGCGGCAGCAGGGGAGACGGCAAGGAGGCCCGTGCGGATGAGGTGCGCGTGGAGCTGGAGGAAGCGGCGCACCGGGAGGGGCGAGGCGGAGGCAAGCAGTGCAGCGGCGGTGGAGGGCGCCGGGCTTGGTGCGTGATTGAGACGCGACGACGACGAGGTCATGGTTCGTGGGATGGGCGCGAGCGAGCGAGATGACAAGGCAGGTTTCTTCTGGTTTGAATTTGGCGTTGCAGGTATCTGGGAGCCGTTGCACATGAATGGGGTGAAATTTGGTCACCGCTTCACGACTTTGCCCGTGAATGGTCCGGTTTGCAACGCGGATTTTTTTTAATAAAATTAAACTGATTTTTATTAAATTTTTATACAATTATAATGAAATTCCTGCATTTAAAATGGAGTCTAAACTCATACAATCACCGATTCTCATAGGAACAGGTTATTTTATCATCTCCCATTTCCTCTCTAAATAAATAAGATACATAAATTCATACACCATACTCACTCCATTCTAAATTAAAATTATAAAATTGTTGAGACTCTTAGAGCACGTGTATGTGTGTTTACATTGTCATGCTTTTGGTTCAGATGTAAAAGTTATGTGCATCTGGCCTCCAACTGGCACACATTGCTTAGCTCATAATGGCAAGCATGTCTAACCTAAATTCATACACCATACACCGTTCTAAAATGTCAACACTTCCTATGAACTCGGACCATTGATTTTTAAAGAATGGTTCTGATTATGTCCAATTGCAACTTTACCTGTTTCATTGTCACAAATACACCTAATAACAGTACCATGATCCGGAGATATCCTCTGATGTGCATATAGAATTGATAAGTATTCATGACAATATACTTATCAGAATGTCTGTTTCTTTGTTCGTGTTCTAAAATGTGCTATGGTTCAGGGGTCGCCTTTTTTGTTTTTAGAACATTACTATTAATTGACCTTTTATTTTATTTTTTGAACCAACAATCCATTTTTTTTATCATTCAAGCCTCTTGTATTTCAATACTCTGTTTATCAGCAAAATTTGAAATTTCTTGACAACATTTATGATAATTTAATCAAGGCATGCTCAAAACAGAGTGAACACATTATGCAGCCGTTGCATGCACAGTATGGCAGGCCACCATTATTGCTGTACATTAAACTGTAGGGTACTATGTTATTTATGTACTCCAAGAGATAGATATGATCATTTTATTTGAAGAAAATTTTACAGAGAATCCATGTGTTTTCATACAAGATGTACTGTTCTCCAATGATTTTATGGATCTAATCAGTACGAACTTTGTTCCCCTGTTACAAGATTTTGTTCTATACGAGTTGGTTTCTGCGGTAGACTGGATGGCTAAAGTACCTAACCAATGGTAAAGATTCTTTTAAAATCATTAGAAGTTTTATATGATCTCCACTCGGACAAGGCATGATTCAAGCTGAAATAACCCAAAAAGATAAAAGGCGCGCGACACGTTCCTTCATGATCCAACACTTGTGTTCATGGATCCAAAACAAAATAAGAAGTGTGTGTTGAATTGTATGTATGTTTTAGGGTCACAACGCAATCTGTTTTGCTTACCATTTGAAATATATACAGGCAAGATACCGGCTGTTCACTGCATCGTGGTAAAGTGATATGGTGTTATTCTGATACTGACCCATGCTCTTGCTATCCTATTAATACACACATGTGTGAATGCAAACTGACGTTTAACAATGAGATTTATATGTATGAGTGTCTTACAAGTTATGTTAATTTTTTTGTATACTGCTTGAAAGGGATCCTTGTGAAAACAGATGGTTAACACCCAAATGTAGATGTGTTGTCCTTTCTAGGTTGATTTTAATCGATTTCCTCTTCTTTCAGTGGTTCTTCCTCTATTTCTGAAAATACTATTACTCTTAGTTGTATTTAATTGGCTAGTACTCTTATCTGGTAAACATGTAACTTTTGGTGTTATCAGACTCTCGATCTTTCGTAAATATTACTGTGGGTTATTTTCACCTCGACGTTTCTGTGTGATTGCTGAGAGCTGTGAATGATAACGACATGAAGGAGCAACCCAGGGCGCCCGGGGTCATCAATATTTTTTTGGTAATCAACACCGGTCCCTGGTGTCTTACCTGGTAACATCATTCGAAGACGAAAAATTAATTAAAAGTATTAATTGTGGAGTTATCGTTTGGATGACATCTTTCTAATGAGAGGAGAGTATCATTCAGATGTCACTTTCGGGGCAATTTTATCCCCGTCGCTTTCGTGAGGACTACGCGAAGTTATACTGTGGGGAATTGCAGAAATTTTGATGTTTGTGTCATCGTGTGCATGGATAAATATAGAAAGCGTGAAGAATGTTCCTTGTAAGATAGCAACAACTTATTTGGAGACCAGGATTGTGATGAGACAATCTCCTACGTCCCCTTTTCTTGCAATTACTTGGAACTTGACTTGTTTTCGTACCTCGCCCCATATATAAAAAATTCTTTCCTTTTGTGATCAGGTACATAAAATTCAATTAAAATCTAGTCTTTTTTGCGATGAAAACCTAGCCTTTGTACTTTTTCTTACCAAACCACCAAGTATAAATAAAAATCTGGGATCATTTCATTTTACTTTAACTGCAAATTCTTGAATTTACTGAGTACTAGTAACAGGTTACTGCTGTAGCAGAATCATTGATTTATGTCCACCTGTGTGAATACATCTTTGTGAAATTTTCCAAATAACTACTACGAAGCTGTAATCTCATTGGTTGCAAGAATGCTTAAGTTGCAAGATTTGAATGTACTCACATTCATTGTCGAGGCAGCGTGATTGACCCAAACTTAAAAGCATTACGACCTGTCGTACAAATGTAATGCAGACTCGCGCTCGATCGGGAAGAAATGAGATTAACAAATTGTTGTTTGCACGGAACACAAGATTGTATTCCCAAATAACATTGTACTACTCCTATTTCTCGTGAATTGCCACTGCTTGTGCAGCCGAAGGCCCGAAATGTTAGTCCACACGACACTGACGAACAGTGACATTTTTCTGAAATACCACTGTCCAGAGTTCTACACAGGAGTTGCTCTAGACCATAGAGTTGCTGTTGTCAACACGAGGAACATGGACGTGTGTTCCGATCGAGAACCAGGAACCCAAGAACAGGAGACTCGTGCAGATGGCTGGCTACCTCGCTTGAGTTCGAAGGGTTTGACGTTGACCCAGAGAAACCTGCTCTGACATTTTTTCGGGTTCCATGCTCGCATGCGATCCCAGGCCACCGAATCGAGAGGGCGTTTGCAGCCCCAAAGCAAAGGGGTTAATGGCGTTGCCGGGAATTGGGGCGACAAGCGAATGGAACAAAGTTTCCAGGGAGTATCCGACCCATTGCACGGGCCAAACCTTTGTCCTCCAGCAATTGGAGGAGGCAAGGGCTCTCACCTCGGGCAGAATTTTCGCGTCATTGTCTATGATTAGCTGAGAATTTTGCATAAAAAGTTTGAGCGGCAATTTTTTTTTTCTATACTACTCCTACATCAACTTAAATATGATTTTTCAGGAGGCATCCTGTAATCTAGGAGTATCATATGATATATACTCTCGCCTATTCAGCGTACCTATCCAAACATGCTACAGTAAATTCAAATATTTGCAATATTTAACAATGCAATGCGATCTTATGAACTACGGAAAGAAATAGCAGCGAACAGTTGCGCCGTGTGGAAGAACGACCAGACCAGCCAGAAGCAGCACGCGATTATTAGGAGTATTAAGCAAGCTGCTGACTGTTGGAGCAGATTGGACCAGGTTTCGACCGTGGCAACTCTTCCGCAATAAAATTTGGCCTAACAAAACTGTGCTCGGGATAAGAACCTTCTCCTCCCCCTGACAATTAGCACAGTCGCACACGCTAGTTAATAAACAAAAGGGGAAGAGATTTCACGGGGGAGGCCATCACTGTCGATGGATTAAAAGATATTAATTTCTTGTGAGAAATCAGTTACAATTGGAGACAACTCTCTCTCTCTCTCTCTCTCTCTCACACACACACACACACACACACAGTGACAGGCATATACACAAAGTTAGGCTTCTGTCAGGTTCAAAAAAAAAATTGGCATTTTACATACATCTTTTAGAACCTCACAGCATAAGCTGAAAAGAAATACTAATCATATGACTATTCAGATTTTAAGTTCTTCTGTTTACCAGGGTAGAATCCTAAACTGATGAATAGGAGTAAATTCTAAAAGAGATCACTTCTTTTCGAGGGGAAGAGATTACATCGCCGTTGTACTATTAGTTTAAGGATTTTTCTGACTGCCGTGCTTGAGTATTGTAAATGTGAACCGAAAAGGATTGACAGTCGCCTGATGGTACCGCTGAGCTTGTCTACGTTGTAACACTGATCCATCGTTAAATAAACCAAGACAGCAATAAAATATTTGCTGTCAAATGCCAAAGGAGATTCTCCAGATTGTGGGGCCTCCACCTTTCATATATGTACACATGGTGTGTAATAGATTTGCAGGTGCAATAGTATACAGCTCTTCTGGTTGTCTTCACCTCACGAGCCTCGTCCCTGAAAGCCATTCACTAGATCCTGCCTATAAGTAGTACAAGAGCAAACTTTGTTAGTTTGTAATCAGCATCGATCAGGAGTCAAGCTTTTCTTCACCCCTTTGGAAGATATGGAGGTGAAAAACGATGCCAACATGGACAAGGCAGATGAGATCATCATGCCTGGTTTCCGGTTCCACCCGACAGATGAAGAACTCGTTAGTTTCTACCTCAAGAGGAAGATCCAGCAAAAACCTATCTCCATTGAGCTCATCAGGCAGCTGGACATCTACAAGTATGATCCATGGGATCTCCCAAGTAAGCTTCCGCCAACTTCAGGAACTTTCAGCTTATAGCACCGTTTACTACTGAATGGGTTGGACTTTGAAGTGAACTATGAACAGCTAAAGATGATATCTAACTTCATTGTTCTTGCTCATCGACAGAGCTTGCGAGCACCGGTGAGAAAGAGTGGTACTTCTACTGCCCGAGGGACCGCAAATATCGCAACAGCTTGAGACCGAACAGAGTCACAGCAGCTGGGTTCTGGAAGGCCACAGGAACAGACCGGCCAATCTACTCCTCTGAGGGCACCAAGTGCATAGGCCTGAAGAAGTCCCTTGTGTTCTACCAAGGGAGGGCAGCAAGAGGGATGAAAACTGACTGGATGATGCATGAGTTCAGGCTCCCTTCACCGACAGACCCATCGCTTCCCAAACGACCTATCGATAAGAACATTCCACTCAACGTAAGCTTCGCCATCTCATATTGTTCAGGACAAGAGCTAAATTCAGATGCTATGACAATCTCTGAACGAGAATTATTTTTTTTGTTGTAATAACAGGACTCCTGGACTATCTGTAAGATCTTCAAGAAGACCACTTCCATGGTGCAGCGGGGGCTTTCGCATTCCTGGGGACCTCCATTCCCTGGGGCAACCGAAGCAGAGTTTTTCTCTGCATTTCAGACAGTGCAAGCTTCAGAGCTTGCATTGGAGAGCTCATCTTGCTCTTTGCAAGCTGCGCCGCCTGCAGGTTCAAGCCAGTTCACCAGCAGGCATGGCTTGCTGGGTCAGCAGAGCAACCCATCAGCAGAGGGTTCTTCATGCAAGTTCATAAACTTCAACTGCAGCACACCCCTGGAAACCCAGAATTTCCCAATCATATTCCCTTTTGAATTGCCAACACAGCAGAAGGCCGCAGGCTTGCCGATAGTTTTCGGTGCGCAGCATGATCATCAGCTCAACGGATTTGTAGTCGATTCTTCTGCAGAAGTCAATGGAGGCACCAGCAGCAGGAGCCAAGATTCATCCGCAAAGAAGTCTAGCATTGGGTTCAGCATGAGCAACAGTGACTGGGAAGCTGTAGGGAGGATCAACTTTCCTTTTGATCTGGGTGCAGATGCTTCAGAGGAGTGGAGGTGCAACATACCCTGGGAGTCAGTCCTCAGCCCACCTGCTGTACAGACTGAACTGCCACACTAGGCAGTTGCCACACACACATAATGAGGTGTTACAATTATCATAGGTTTCATGTACAGATTATGAGTGCGAGTGGCCTTCATCTGTTAGCATTTCTGTTAGCAAAAAAAGAGAGCATACTTTTTTGTTAAGTTTAGGTGAGGTGTACATAGTGTGAGCAAGCTATACGCTTGTTAACAGCAAAGCTAACAGATAGAAGGATTACACTATGTTGTGATGCATGTACATGTATTTTGAGTTTTTGGGATCTATGATATATCCAGTTTCAGTTCGTGTGAGATATATAATTTTTTACAACATGAAAAATAGAATCTTTTAACTATATTTTTTGAGTAAATTGAACTTTTGTATCGTGTTTTCCTGCACTATTATTTCCTCTCCCTCTTCAAAGTTTACCTTGTTTTCCTTGTGGCATGAATTCACCTCCTTGTGGAGCTGAAAATGACTTGATGTGTGTGTATGAATCAAACTGGGAAGCCTGTCAACACAGTTAAAATGCCAGCCTTGTTTTCTGTATTGCCAAAGCATGAACATCAGCAAGTAGTATAATTCCCTGAACAGTGCATCTCTGATTATGACACAAGATTATTTTGAAAACTGTACCAATTTGTGTCCAACCAACGCCACCAGCCACAGGTAACAGATTGAGATCATATACGAGGAAATTGTTAATACAAGCAGATGAATCAAGCTAGCTGATGGTTCCCAAATATGATCCGAATTTATAACAAAACAACTAGTGGAACTGATTCCCTGGCATTGAAGGCATTCCAAGTTCCAACAAAAGGTACAGAGGTCTGATACATTCTAAACGCAACAAGTATGTCTCTCAAATACTAAACACACAGGAGTTTAGGACTTTACGTAGAGGTGTTGTTGGAGACATTTTTAAAACTAATTTAGGGGAAGGTTGGAGGAGATCCCCTCAGCGATGGGAAGAACAGGGCTGGGCGTCGACGGGGAACGAACGTCTCAGATCGGTTTGATCTGGCGGTCGAAGGGGCTTGGTCTCGTTGGCTCGTCGCGACATCTCAGTTGGGCTGCGTATGCTGGAAGAAGCGTTGGTGATCATTACAGGCTTTTCTTAATGGGCCGCCGCCCAGTTGGTGGGAACTTGCACCTGGGCCTTACAGCTTCATGGGCTGGGTACGTCGACGGAGAATGCCGCGAACACATGGGCTGACGGCTAACTCTGTCCGCTCAGGCCGAGCACGTTCTTTTCCACGTTTCATGGAGAACCGACAAATGTCAAAACCCAACTACCCGCGCGACCAGTAGAGACCGGCGGCTTCAGCAAATGTGCACGCGCCGCAACCGCAGCGTCCGTTCGATCACCGTCTTGCAACCGCAACACCCTCGAATTCGTTCGCCGCCCAGCGGCCGGATCCTCCATCGCCGACGCAGCATAACTCCGGTCTCCCGGCGCGAAAGCTCCGCACACGGGCACCCCGCGCACGGCGGCGCAGCTCGGCAGCAAAGGTCCTGACTCCTGACCCCGCGTTTTGACCTGCGAGCTGCAGGTTCGCGCTCGGCCGGCGAGTAGTACTGTGGAGTATCTTCTTCAGCTTAGAGGTGAGCGATTCGAGCTTAGATCTCCGTACGCGCTCCATTCAATGGCGGCTGGTACTGGTACAGCACTTCCAGCGAATGGCACAGCATAGACAACCTATTTATCACTGATCACTTAGTGGAAGAACTTAAGAACACGTGCTTGAAACAGGAGCCGGCGAAGGTTCCTCTCCAGTCTCCACTCCTCGGAGACACGTCACGGAACTGTCCGGCATCAATGCGTGGCGTAATGGCTGGCTGGCCGATCGCTCGCTCGCTGCCTGCAGCAAGTTGGATGCGAGTGTTGGTTGATCCCATGGGCCATGGCTAGCTGGTGCTGATGGAACCTGCGGCAGTTATGCCGACGAGCCCGCGCGCATTGACCCCGTCGATCCTTGCCGGTCTGATCTCCGTGTTATAAGTCGCCGACGCCGTCGGGCACGTCGCCGTCGAGCCCGCGCGTGCGATTGACTTCGCACCAGCGTTTTCCGGGCGCGGAGGAGGCTACGCTGTAAAAGCTCGGCGGCCGTAGAAGGTAGATTAAAGGTGATTGGATGGTCTTACCGGCCGGCGGCATCTGATACTGCGACGCATGTGGATCAATCAAGTTAATTTTGAAGCGACTGAGAGGCCAGGCACCCTGCGAGTTGACATCAGGTGCCGATCGACCTTATCCTTGCTGCATTCAACGGCCAGCGTCGGGTTGAAGCCATTCTATTGGTCCGTGGGTTGACTACGCTCTCAAAGGCCCACGTGCGCGATGCAATCCTAGTACTTTCATTGTGCATAGATACTCCCTCCATTACGGAGAAGATGCTATTTACTCCGTAGGTCAGAAAATTTAATTTGACTCGAGGGCAGTACACACCTCTGGGAATCACATCAGAAAAAAAGAGATTGAGTACTGTTGACACCCAAAATTTGTATTTTAAGAAGGCCGGGTTTTGGTTTTCAAGTTGGAGATATTGAATTGGTGGACTGAATATTGTCAAAAATATCGAGTTCCGTTTAATAATGATTATTTTGCAAGAACTGTTTTTCCACGTGTTTTTTCAGGACGTGAAAGATATTTTCGAAGAGTTTAGCTAAATTCTACTAAAGTGAAAGAAATGCTTGAAAAGTTCTAACGATGAAACCAAATTCATGATTTGAAGATTCTAAAATGTATCCCTCGCCAAAATGATCGAAACGGATATATGGATCATCTAATTCGAAGATCGGACGAAAGAATTATAGCCTTAGCAAAAAATGTCCTGGTCGTTACCAGAGTGTCTGACAATGTGTCAGAGTATTCAGTATACCAGAATGTCTGGTACTTTACCGAAGTGTCCGACAAGTCCTCTTTGGACCTAAAATTTTGCTCACCAAAGTATCCGGTACCAAAGTGTCCAGCACGTTATCGAACACTCCGATAAAATCAGTTTTGGTAGTTTTAATAGAAGATCCGATTTAATATGTCCTCTAATTAATAGGATCTGTGGTTTAACAAGATAAGACCATCTCACCTCTATATAAAGAGGTCCGAGGCCGATTGAGATCCCCCTCTAATTGTCAATCAAATATGTTTTATTTTTATCTTTTTTACTCTATCTCTTTTTCAAACCCTAGTTTTTATTCTTTCTTCGCCCCGGTGGTGTTTTGAAGGCAATCTGACTGGCCTGCCGAACCCAGATCAATCCTAAGAAGATCTTGCTCTGATAAAATCCCTTCCGAACTTGATCTTTCAGGTGCTACTGTGATCGTGGTCTGGCGATCTTGTCGTTCTGCACACGGACATGCGCATGGTATGCTGATCCGAACATTTTTGACGTTAACAAATGCATAATATTCTGTGGTAACAAGCGAGTCTTCCAACATTTGATTTCACGGTCCTAAGCGACCGCAATGTTTGTTGCCAACTTCAGCATTAGCGATAATGCCCGTTTCTATTAAATAATTAACAACCCACCCCCAAATGCCACAAACGGGCTTATGGGGTTGAGGGGGTGTTAATATCAAACAAGGATTGAGGGCTTGAGATATGGGGCGGGTGTGGAGGAGCCTTCCAAATCATATACATTATGACCGAGTACGTCGGCTAAACACTAGATGAACGTTGACACATGTCGACCTTATGGCACGCCACGAGTTAAAGGCCATTTCGAACTGCCAACTAAAGATACTCGATCATATTGCATATAATTCCGGTATTCCCTGATATGCATTTCAATGCCCAAGATCAATATGCATATCGCTAAGCCATGGGTGTAACCACCGTCATCACAAGTCATATGTAGACAGTCAATTTCAGAGTTTCATAGCAGGTTGTTTACCTTACATATTTACCACAAAAGGAAGGTTTTGAACTCAACTAAGTTCTCTAATCAACAACATGAACAAGAGCATCACTAGGTGAAATATGTGGCTCTTACTCAAGAGAACAACGCAGCAAAATCAACCAAAAGCCCTAAGTGCTCAGCCCCTAAGCACCAGCAACTCCAGTCCATCACCGAAACCGGGAGGATAGAAGTACCCAAACACGAGCTCATCCTCACCTGCAAAACTCAACAAGCAGCATGTTGAGTACGAAGGTACTCAGCAAGACTTACACCACTAAATCTATTCAAGGTGGTAAGATCGGGCTGAACCAGAGAGGTCGGACAGAGGGTCGAAAAAGGGGTCGGGAAAGGGGTCGGAAAGGTCGGGCAGAGGTCAAAAAAGGTCGGCCAGATCAGAAAAGGGTCGGACAGGGGTCGGTAATGGTTGGGAAGGAGTCAAAAGGGGTCGGACAGGTCAACAAGGGGTCAGAAAGGGGTCGAAAAGGGTCCAGAAGGTTGGAAAAGGGTCGGGAAGAGGTCAAAAAGGGGAGAATGATCACTTTGGTGATGAAAGTTGAGGTTCAGCACCTAAATAGAGATATTAGAAGCGCAATACCTCCTAAAATCTCCATTTTAGGTGCTCAAAGTGACATGCAACAAGTTAGATGAAAGAATCATCTACAATGATAAAACCTAGCCATAGATAAATCTTGGGCTCACACATAGAGAACCAAATGACCAAGAGAAAGAGAATGAAGATAAAGAAAAACCTCAAAAGCTAGGAGAGAAACTTGAGGAAGAGGGAAAGCTTCGACTGAAGTCTTCAAGTTGGGATCGTCAATGGCGGAGCTCACCTGAGTTGAGGAAGATGAGGTTTCACGACGTCTCCGACGTCAACTCAGCTTGAAGAAGACTTGAGAAAGTCGTAAGAGAGGTCAGAGAAGCCTTCTCCTTGACTCTCGGCGATGAGAATGATAAAAATCGCCTCAGCTCTTGCTACCACAGTGGAGAGGAAAACAATGGCGGAATAGAGAGAAGAGTGCGAAATCCAATGGCTTTAAGGCTTGCTTAGACGAGAAACTCGACGGGAACGGAGGTGGGGACCATGGGGCAGCGAGTGGAGGTTCGAACGGGACAAACGGCATGCAACACGGGGCAAGGAATGGGTGCCACGATGCAAAACACGCGACATCACTTCTCTGCAGCCTGTCGAGAGGTTAAAGGAGATAGAGGAGAGGCTGACAGGTGGGTCACGATATTTTCTTTCTGTAGATTTTTCTGGTGATAGATAACAGGAAGATGAATCCATTACCACTGGAATCACCGCCAACGAAGATATGGAGTTCGAATGAAAATTCATCCAAGTTGACAGATTTCAAGAATTGAACGAATTGACCAAGTGGTATTCAAGATTTTTGGGGAGTTGCTTCACAGTATGAATTTAAATTCATTCAAAATTTAAAATTTCAAATTTGAAATGTCATGATTATGAATTGACCAGCTGGACGAGATTCGCAAAGTTAAGGGTCGGCTCTGACGCTCGACTCCAGGGCCGCATCGTCGACATCCTTCAAACCCGTCGACGATTCCAAGTAGGTGGCCCTCGACCCCGCCGACTCCTCCAAAAAGGCCAGGGTCGGGACAGCGCTCTCCAGCAAATAGAAAAGCGCGCTCGTCGACTTCCTCACCCGGAATCGGAACGTTTTCGCCTGGGCACCATCGGACATGCCTGGCATCCCGAGAGAAGTCGCCGAGCACTCCCTCGACATCATCACGGGCTCTCCGCCCGTCAAGCAACGACTCTGGCGTTTCGACGACGAGAAGCGCCGAGACATTGGGAAAGAATTGACGAAGCTCCTATATGCTAAGTTTATTCAAGAGTCTACCACCCCGAGTGGTTAGCCAATCCTGTAATGGTGAAAAAGAAGACCGGGCAATGGAGGATGTGCGTTGACTGTACAAGCCTCAACAAAGCCTGCCCAAGGACTCCTTCCCTCTCTCGCGCATCAACCAAGTGGTGGACTCGACCGCCGGGTGCGAAACCCTGAGTTTCCTCGACGCATACTTTGGGTATCACCAGATTTCTATGCGCGAGTCCAACCGACCGGCCACGTCCTTTATCACGCCCTTCGGATCCTTCTGCTACGTCACGATGCCATTCGGGCTCAAGAACGCCGGCGCTACGTACCAGCGCTGCATGCAGAAGTGCTTTCGCGACCAGCTGGGTCGGAATCTGGAGGTCTACGTTGACGACATCGTCATCAAGACTCGGCGGACCTCCGACCTTGTCCAGAATTTGGAGGAGACGTTCGCGAACCTCCGGCACCATCGAATCAAGCTGAACCCCGAAAAATGCGTTTTTGGGGTCCCCTCGGGCAAGCTGCTCGGCTTCATCATCTCCGAGTGGGGGATTGAAGCAAACCCCGAGAAGATCTCCGCGATCCTCAACCTCGGGCCCATCAGCGACGTCAAGGGCGTCCATAAGCTGACCGGATGCTTGGCGGCCCTCAGCCGCTTTATCTCAAGGCTCAGCGAAAAAGCGATGCCCTTCTACCGGCTACTACGAAAAGCAGAGCGGTTCACCTGGATCACCGAGGCCCAGGAAGCCTTCGATCGGCTTAAGGCCCTGCTCTCATCGCCGCCGATCCTCACGTCCCCGACCCCAGGAGAGGCCCTTCTCCTCTATATCGCGGCGACCTCGAAGGTCGTCAGCACTGTCCTCGTTGTCTAGCGAAACGAGGAGGGTCGGGCTCTGTCTGTTCAGCGGCCTATCTACTTCGTCAGCGAGGTGTTGGCCGACGCCAAGACTCGGTACACCCAGGTGGAGAAGCTGATCTACGCCGTTCTCATCACAAGCCGCAAGCTGCGACACTACTTCACGAGCCACTCCGTCCGCGTCGTCACCAGCTTCCCGCTCGGGGAGATCGTCGGTGGCAAGCACACGGTCGGGCGCATCGCCACATGGGCCATAGAACTTGTAGGGCTTGACGTCGCTTTCGTCCCTCGGCAGGCCATCAAGTCCCAGGCCCTGGTCGACTTCATCGCCGAGTGGACCGAGGCTCAGGAACCGTCGGCCCCCGGCAACGTCGAGTACTGAACGATGTACTTCGACGGGTCCTGCATGCTCAAGGGCGTGGGGGCTGAGGTCGTCCTGATCTCCCCAAAGAGAGACAAGTTCCGCTACGTGTTGCAGTTGCAGTTTTGTGCCTCCAACAACGCGGCCGAGTACGAGGCGCTCCTCCACGGCCTGCGAATGGCCACCACCCTCGGCGTTCAGCGCCTCTATGTCAAGGGCGACTCAGACCTGATCGTCAGTCAAGTCATGAAGACTTTTAGTTGCTGAGACCTGAAGATGGAAGCCTACTGTTAAAAGGTTCGCAAGCTCGAAGACAAGTTCGATGGACTCGAACTCCATCACGTTCTACGATGAGACAACGAGGCCACTGACGCCCTCGCCAAGATGGGCTCGGAGCGTGAGCCGGTCCCCGACGACGTCTTTCTCGAAGTCCTCGCCAAGCCCTCCATCAGGGTCGAGGAAAGGCCGCCCATCGAGGGATCGAACGGCGAGCCGACCCCGGGACAAGGGGCAAAGATCATGGCGCTCGCCCCCGACTGGTCCCACGACATCTTCGCTTACCTTCAGGACGGCACTCTCTCGGCCAACGACAACGGAGCCGGGAAGGTCATGCGACAGGCCAAGGGCTACGTCATCACGAACGGCGAACTCTACAAGCAAAGCACGAGTGGTATACTGCAGCGTTGCATCCCTCAAGAGCAGGGCATGCACCTGCTCGACGACATCCACTCAGGAATCTGCGGTCATCACGCCGAACCCAGAATCCTCGTCAGCAAAGCCTTTCGCCAAGGCTTCTACTGGCCGACGGCTGTGGCCGACGCCCAAAAGCTCGTCCGAGCCTGCCAAGGCTGACAGTTCTACGCCCGACAGACGCACCTGCTGACCCAAGAGCTCCAGACGATCCCGATCCCCTGGCCCTTCGCTGTCATCCCCTGGCCCTTCGCTGTCTGAGGACTCGACATCCTCAGACCATTCAAGAGAGCACCTAGCGGCTTCACCCATCTCTTTGTCGCCGTCGACAACTTCATCAAGTGGATTGAGGTCGAGCCGGTGCCCAACATCACTTCAACCCGGATAGTTGAGTTCATCTGTAACATCATCTATCGGTTTGAGGTCTCGAACACCATAATCACCGACAACGGCGCGCAGTTCATCGGCTGGCAATTCCGGTAATTTTGCGACGAGTATCACATTCGCCTGGACTTCGCCTCCGTGGCGCACCCAAGGACGAATGGGCAGGTCGAACAGGCCAACGATACGATACTCCAAGGGCTGAAGCCACGGATTTACGATTCCGTCAGGCAGGCAGCCGGACGATGGGTGAATGAACTCCCGTCAGTCCTCTGGGGTCTACGAATGACCCCCAATAGAACCACCGGGTTCACACCGTTCTTCATGACGTTTGGAGCAGAAGCGATGCTGCCGACCGACCTCGACTACGACTCTCTGCGAGTCCGAGGCTACGACGAGGAAAGATCGCAGGTCGCGCTGCAGAACAGCCTCGACCAGCTGCAAGAGGCGCGCGAAGTCGCTATCCTGCGCTCCGCCAAGTACCAGCAGAATCTGCGACGACTGCACGCTCGACGCGTCAGAGGTCGGGCGCTGAACGTAGGAGACGTAGTGCTGAGAAGAGTGCAAACGAAAGCCGACCAGAACAAGCTGTCGCCCCCCTGGGAGGGACCTTTTGTAATCAAGCGCGTCCTGAGGTCCGGTGCTTACAAACTAACAACCAAAGACGGTCGGGAACTCACGAACGCATGGAACATCGAGAGCCTTCGACGGTTCTACACTTAATAAAAACAGCTAAGTTCTCGCAACTTTACTCCTGTTCATCGTTTTGGGCTGCGAACCGTGGCCGTCTCGGTCACACCCTGCACCCGGGGGCTACTTACCTCTACCCTCTCGAGTGCCGCTCCCCGTTAACCCTTTACGTTTTTTCGCCTTTTTTTGTTTCCTCGGGGTCGGATCCCCGACCCGCACCGAGCTCGCGGGTGACCCCCAAACACAACAAACTTCGCGCGCATTTTTCGTTCGAAGCCACCCCGTGGCTATACTATCTACGAATCGGGAGTCGATGACGCTCTACGGCTGTATCGGGCCCGACACCCAACCCTACGAGCTATACTCGACCCATTCGTTTGATTGACGCCGAAGGGGGCGCAAAAAACAGTCGCAGCATGCGAAGGGGGGTCGGAAACTCGAGTTCAATCTCGCAAAAGTTTTTAAAACAATATTCTTTATTATTACGATAACACCTCTTACAAACTCGGACCTATACATAGGGGAACGGGTCGAATTGTTCGGGCAGAAAGTCCTCCGTCTTGAAGTCGGCGACAGCCTTCGCCCCCGGTTTTTGCGTCTCCACCGAGATCGCTTCCAGCTGCTCGTCCGAGTAGCCCGACGCGAAGCCTTCAACGACCCTGCCGAGGTCCGCATCCGGGTAATGGGAGCAGACCAGCGCCAAGGCTGTCGAGGACCCGTCCTCCAGCGCCCTCATCACGACGTTGGAGACGACCTCCGAGAGCTACTGCAGAGCATGCGCAACGACCCCCGTTGGGACGGAGTTCGGCACGCCGAAGTACAACTTTCTGATGAGGTTCAGACCCGCCGACCTTAGGGTCTGAACGTCGCTCGCCAATCCTGCAATTCAAATCGATAGCGAAACGAACCGGAAACGGAACTAAGTCGGGGAAGGGTCCGCCCTTACCGTCCCGCTCCTTTTCGACAGCCTCGACGGCCTGCCCCGTCCGATCGAGGCTCTTCTGGAGCCGCTCGTTTCGGGTCTGAGCCGCCGAGAGCTCCTCTCTGACCCTGGTGGCCTCCTCCCGCGTCCGCTCGAGCTCCGTCGTCGCCTGTTTGACCTCGAACTGCAACACGACCCGCTCGGACTTCAGGAGGTCGACCTGCTCGAAGGCACGGTCGCGCTCCTCCTTGGTCAAGCGGAGCGTCTGCTCTAAGGTCAAACGGCCCCCCTCGGCGTGCTGATGGAGGAGCCCGAGACGCCGCAGTTCGGTGCCGTGCTCCGCGGCCTGACGGCGGAGCCCTGCAAGATTACAAGTCAGAACCTGACCCTAAGGGTTGGATGAACACGATGCGACTCACCAACGACCGTGCGGTTGGCCTGATCGAGGGCCGCCACGGTCCGGGTAGCTCGAGCGTCGGACGCCGTCGCCTCGGCGCGCGCCTTGTTCGCCTCTTCGAGGGCGACGCGAGCCGACTCCCGCGCAGCAAGGAGCTGCGACTTCAAGTCCGCTGCAGTCTTCTCCGACTCGGCCCGCGCCTTCGCCAGCTCCTCCCTCGGAGCGTCGACCTCGGCTCGAGCGGCGAACCCGCGTGGGGGCCGACCCAGGACCGCGTACAAGTTATCCTGCGAAAGGTTGTCAGCTCGAAGTCTACGGGAATCGGAAGCGAAAGACCTAACCTAAGCTTACCCGGCACTCGACGAAGTGAGCCTCGTCGAAGATAGCGCCGACCTATTCGGCGACCCCCGACAGCTCCCGGAGGCCAGCGACCAGCCTCATATTGGGGGCCCGGATACCGCCCATCCGGTCCATCAGGTAGCCGAACCCGTCGATAGCCCCTTCGAGCAGGAGGGGTCCTCTCCCGGGGACTATCCAGGTGGCGGTCAATGCCACCGGTTCTTGCGCTTCGACGGCGGCCCCGACGTCGTCGCTCGGGCCCGCAGAGCCCGACGTCCTGACGACCTTGGGCAACTTGCCGTGGCCGTCTCACTTGGGACGCGCCCGACGATGGACGCGAGCGAGGGCGGTGGACCGCCGTGCCTTCGGAAGGCGCTGCCGTCAGTGGCGGCGTACGCAGCTCTGCCCCCTCAGCT
>BCLF01000091.1:1181391-1197009 GCA_001602275.1 Zoysia japonica
ATCGCCGGCCGAAAGGCCGCTCGCTGGCGCCCGAGCGCCGGCCTCCCGTGGCGCCCCAAGCGTCATCGGACTCGTGATCACGAAAAACCTCGGTTAATCAAGAAACAACAGAACAAGGCGGAGCCGCGAAAACTCACCTCGTCGACCATCGGCGGATCCGCATGGTTGGACAACGCAGCGTCTGGCTCCCCGGCGGAGGGACGTCTGACGCTTGAGCCGGGGCCACCGGGCCAATCCGAATGTTCGGGCGCTGATTATGGCTAAGCCTAGGCGCAACGCTGATCATGGGCAGGAACCGCATCGAACCGGTCCGACCAAAGCGTCTTACCGAACGAAAGACCGAGAACGACCTCGGGCCGACCTCGACGGTCGGAACGACGCGTGCACGCAAAACAAAACCCCCAACGTTCAGCTGACCGACAGCCGAGGCCACCGGGCCAATTCGAACAATCGGACGCTGATCATGGCTTTGTCTTAGGCGCGACGCTGATCACGGACAGGGACCGTGTCGAAACCGGCCTTTCCCAGACGTCTTACCGAATAGAAAAACGGAGACCGACCTCGGTCCGACCTCGACCGTCGGACGACGCTCAGCCGGCCCCCCGGATCGCCTTTAGGCTCGGGGGCTAGGCCTACGGAACGAATCCGATATGATCGGCCATCGACGTATGACGGTCCGCGCAACGTTTCGGCCCACGACCGACCCTTCAGCTCGCTCGAGGCCTCGGGGGCTACGCCCTACGGGCGCGCTCGCGCGCTCCCGTAGGAGCACAACAAACCTCAGGAACGACCAGCCCGGCGCCGCCTCAACCAGAGGTCGCAAACGGCGCCAGGCTCGGGGGTTACTGTCGAGATCCATACCTCAGGTACCTGACAGACCGCGCTCGAGCACGTAAGGCCCCGAATTAGGGGTCGGGCGACCGCGGGGTCCGACCCCCTAGGCAGCGATCTAGGACAAGCCAAGTCCTAGCCGCACTAAGACGAGACTCCGGCCCTCAAAAGCCGACCCCCGGGGAGCGACCCCTGGGGAGTAGGTGCCGCGTTATGGCACATTTACTCCGCCAGCCAACTGCCATCCGTCCTGACGGGACAGGACGAGATTCACCACGGCGACACTCCAGCAGAAAGCTGCAACGGCTGCCGGACAAGACACGATAGCACTGTAGCCGACACAGCAGTGCCGGACAGGCGCCACAGTGCCCGCTGCTGCACGCGACGCGACGGGTCACGACCACGCCCGGACGAAGCGAAATGATGGCGACAACAGCGAAAGGATCCACCTGTCGGCGAGACGGCAGAATCGCGTAGGACCCATCACTTGTAACCCCGAGCCCCCTCTATACGAGGACCCGGGGAGCGATAGAAAAACAACCAACCAACACAGAACAACGAGAAACACACCGAAGAACACCACTAGCATCCAGGGTTCTTGCATCCCACCGAGCAAGTACCCACATCCATCCGCCTCTTTCGACTCGCTCTGGATCCTCTCGCGAAGAGAAGATCCGCCCTTGTATCGTTATCATCGAGATAATCCGCTCCCTGGACGTAGTGTATTACACCGTACGAGGTGGCCCGAACCAGATAGAAAACCCCTTCGAGTCTTCCTTATACTAGGCCACATCGAATTCGTAGCACAACTCTTCGCGATCGTATATTTACTGTATCAGTGGTCAAAACGCCGACACAGGGCTTTTAAATATTCTTGACAGACAAATGTGATTTTGTCGCCTACCAGAAGTTACGTTTTGCTCTCCAACTTTAATAGCTCTCACTGTCGCCATTATCGCTAATTGGGCAGCGCAACAACCAACACAGATCGACTTGTTACTATCCACCAGTAAAAAACCTGTTGCAGTGAACACACGGACTTTTGAGTCCACCTTCTCGAAACCCTGATCCACCACCATGCTCTTCAGGTCCTCGCCATTCATTCGGCTGCCAAATTAAGACAACAGCCAAATAATTTGTTGCTCGTGAGATGCCACGACGAGTCGGTGGTGGCATGCTGCTGTCCTGACCTTTTCCTTCTGTCGCTAATATTATAGTACTAGTATGTCCGTGCATCAAATGTGCTTTACCCGTCACATAATCTCGAACATGGACCAGCAACGGAAACGCTTAAAAGTGGTTCAAATCACCATTAAACTTTTCTATTAGCACCAAGATTGGGACCACTAGACAAATAAAAGCCTTGAGTTTGATGTAATCATTTTCTGCATTTAGCATTGTTTCAAGCCTCATAGCTATAGTATCTCATTACTCATGGATCAGCTGAAACACACAATTTTTTTAAGCTAAAAACTGAAACGGTCGTTAACTATTAATGCAATCTAAGGCCTCATTTGACAAGAAAACATAGGATTTATAATTTTTTCCCCATAATACAAAGAAAGCTAAGAACTAAAACATGACAAATGCATCTTTATTCCTATGTCAACTCTACAAATCCACCCCATAACAGGGTTCGTACAGGTAACTGACGGGCAGAATTGGATTTGCGCACGGAAACATCCGATCGACCAAAGGTCACCTACTTCCTCCCCTTCTCTTTCCACATTAACGCAGTGTAGTAACGAAATGACGCTGACCCTGCACCCCACGCGATCTCACGGCGCGCTGCTGTTGCTACCTCAACATCCCAGGGTTAAACACCAGTCTCATATTGTCCAATCTACGATGCATTTTCATTTCAACTAATTAAAATGACATTTTTCTCAACTCCAATTGCCATCGACGAAGTACCGTCAAGCTCAGTTTCTACAGCTTTCTTTTTAGTTGACTTGATAGTGCTGATTTTAGTTCAGCTTCCTGCAGGAGCAGTACTATATATCTAGAGCATTGGTGCTGACCGGTGAGTGTACTGTCACGAGGATATTTTTGTGCTCGATCGCGCAAGTGGCAAATTGTCAAGCCGTACAGTTACGGGCTACTGTAGTTACGTACGTACGGGATTGTTATGGGATGGCTGATGCTTACCTAATGATGATGGGACGACCTTGTCTAGCTGATCCTAATACGTTTCCTTCCACATTCATGGCGAGTCAAAATACCTGCAGTACGGCGATGGGATCGGCAGGACCTAGTCGGCCCCGGTCGACATGTGTAGGTACGCGGCACGCACGCACGCGTGCGTTGAGTTTACGCAAGCTTCAGCTAGCTGACCACGCCGAGCTCGGCTCGGAGCTTCCATTGACGGCGGGCCAGCACGCAGCAGTAGCAGGGTGAAGAAAACCCTAGTAGCTTGCCGTACGTTGCCGAGACGCGTGCCTGACAGCGATCACGGGGTCGAAGCGGCAGGCACCGATACCACACGTGCTCATTGCACTGCCAGGGCCGCAGCCAGTAGCCATGAACCAGACGAGTACACCATACTTATCCATCATCCTTGGACAAGCATTTTATTAGCGAAGAAGAGAACGTGCACTACATAACTTCCACGGTGAAGCTAGCATAAATTCCGGTCAAGGCTAGGTACAGGTAGCGTGGCATCACGGCCCTGTGCAGCATCAAACACTCGTCACTCGGTGCACCGGCGACGATGATCAACGGCTCACGACCGACGGCCATTGGCTGGCACGGCACATCCGTCGGTTGCGTCGACTCGGACACGACAGCAATGCGATGCTAATAACTCGCGCAACAAATTGGCTCGTGCTGGATTGCTGTTGATTGGAGTACAGAGTACTATGTAGTACCCGCGGCAGGGGACTGTTGGCGAGCCGGCCCGTACGGCGTGCTGGCTGACCCCGTGACGAGGATGAGGTTGACGCCGGCGAGCGGCATCGCGCATTCGCGCGCTCCATCAACGACGACGACGGCTTGGAGAGCTCAACCGATCGACTGGGGCCGGGCCTGCGTGCTGCTGGCTGGTTGGGTCTCCGTCGACGGGCTCTGTTAGCTGCATCGTCTTGTGTTGAGTGCGTTGGTGTCAAAACGAAGCAAGAAGGGATTCAACAGGAACAGCCATGGATTGAAGGCTGGCTACGCTGTACCGAACGTTTACCGCGTTTTTTGATTATCCCGTGTTGGGAGACTTGGGACCTTGGGATACACATGCCTATGGTTGGCTTTGGCTATACTGGTAGCGGTAGACTCCATGAGAAACCGGCGGCTGCATGTTTCCCATCTGAGGCTCAACCGTGTCATCATCTCTCTTTTACATCGCATTTTTTTCGGAAAAGGAACTCGGATGCACAAGAATGACCATTGACGTTTGACACCGTACTTGGGAACTATCGGCTTGTAATTAAGCCATTCCTTACTGAAAAGAATTGTGATATTATACCATCACATGGAAATAAATAGAAAGATTGTGGTGCCATGTACTGTTCTTGGACTTTAAAGGTTACCTGCAACTGCAAAAAAAAAAAAAAATTGGCTATTAAAGCTTCCTACAAGTTGCGTGTTTTGATGTTTACACATTAAATTTAAGCCAACAAAAAGTATGGGTCCATATATATTATAATGATCATGTGCATCATGTGTTTATAAATATATTTTTATCAGATCACTTGCGGGACACAGAAAACTAACAAAATTTGGATGGCTGTGGTTGAGAATGCTAGTAATATTATAAAAAATGGTAATGAGTGCATGGTAAATAATAAACCATATGCAAATGGAGAAATTACGTGCTCTTCACACTTGTCCGCTCGTCTGAACTAAATGAATGGGCCTGCAGCCCATGTTCTGGTATTTCAGATCCTAACTAACTCGTTAAATTCCTTTGAAAAAATTAACTATAAAACCTGTCCACATTTACTCTTGGGTGTTGTTTGGCAAAGGAGAAATGATAGGTGAGTTTTAGATTAAGAAATAAATGAAAGGCTCCGATTCAGTGGGATGGATGAATAAGGATCTAGATCTTTTTCTTTTACTTTCCTAACCCCTTTCCCACCTCACATGGATGGTATCCACTTTTTGACTCAGAAATTTGTTGCTTATTCACGTTACTTTCATGGACTTGCTTACCACTAGCAATTCATAACTGAAGTTCATGAACTTTGAATTATTTACGGGTCTGATAAATCCAAGAAGACTTGTAAGAAATCCCCTTATCCTACACTTAGGCCTCCTTTTGAACATGGGAATTTTTCTAATTTTCTGCGTTTTTTTGTGAAATTGAACTGATTTCTGTGAAATTCCTGTAAGATTTTTGTGAAATTCCTGCATTACAAAGGACGCCTTAAACTTCTTAGTGCAAAGACACTTCTATCTTATTTGGTGTCCCCCCACACCTCGAGTTTCCTTCAATTTTTTTTAAAAAGAAACTTTTGTGGTACGTATTTGTCTATTATGTTTACGTACTACCTCTGTCTATAAATTGTGGGATCATTCTTCTTATTCAAATTTTTTTTACAAATAAGAACAAATTAGTCATGTTTAAAGTATCTCTTATGATAAAACTAATCACAACAAAATAATAAAATGGAGAGAGTAAACAATGATATCTAAAAGTTAAAAGTGTCAAAAAAATTTAGGAACTGAAGTAGTACTCCAACGGCCGTGGCTTCCCTGTCTCCCTGCCGTATCTCCATCAGTGTCTCCGTCAATCTCGTCCCTTCGTTTTAGACAATGGGTCCACTAATTTTTTTCCTTTCGTCTAACATGACGACGTCTTGCACTTGTGGAAAAATTGGCGATGTCGCTCCCATGTAATTGGCCTCCCCATTTAGCCTAGAAATTTTTGATCTGATCTTCATTTCTTTGTGGTAAGACAATTGTATACTCTCTCTGGTCTAAAAAAATTGTTTTGGGCAACTTTTAGTCAACTATTAGAAATATAAATTAAAAATAAATTTTATTTTGTTAAGTTTAGATATGTGAAAATCATATGATTAGATTTGTTTTGAAAAATACTTTTACAAAAGTATATATGTTGCATTTTTAATAACTATTTTTTATAAAAAATAAGAGTCAAAATAATGTTTTGAAGATCATGTAATTATCAAAACGATTTCTATTTGAGACTGGGGTAGTATTAGTTAATATTGCGATATGCAAGCCACTACAAGATTTATTGTATTTGGTGCCTTTTTTCCCTCCACTAATCAGCAGTGTATTTTACATAGGCCACATATAATTGGTAGTGTTGATTTGAATGAATTTGCTGCTGCTGTCGTTTAGTTTAGGTGTTAATTAGTGTATCCATTGCTAGAATGGAAGGAGGAGATGGACTCCGCGCTGCGAGACACAGAAGGAGACACCACGGCCTACACCAACTTCCTAACCCAACTTGCGTCCTTAATGCCAACAGATTTTGAGCGATTTCTACATAACCGAAAACTTATTGAATCAATAAATAAGGTTGATCTAGGCATGTTGTAAGCCCTTAAATGGGATCTAATTGGATTGCAGAGCGGTCCAAAATTCCTGCTCCAACCCACTCGTTAGAGTCTGGCCACTTTCACCTCGTAGCCGGTACTACCAGCACATGGTGAGCTCAAGAAGAGACTACTACTACTATTGTTTGCAATGTTCAGAAGTGAGGCCCGAAGGAATGAAAAATGCAGGAATAAAAAAAATGTAGAAATGAGAAAAAATTGTAGTAATAGAAAAAGTTGAAAAACCACAGGAATTGAAAACAGAGAAATAAAAAAGGTGTTTGAAATGCACGAATAAAAACACAGGAATAGAAATTTTAATGTAACTTAAATACAGAGTACATTGTTATAAATTATATTATCATTATTCATAACACATAAATTAAGGGTGCGTTTTTTCTAAAGCTTAGCCTACGGCGTTTTGGAATTCTTTTAAAGTGGTTAATTTTCAAAAATTTTAAAAAGTTTTTTTAAGTTTCCAAAATTTCTCAAAGTTGTTTGGTTAGATTTGTCTCGTCGAGCTCTTCGTGTAGGTGTCATTTGAGTTATGGCTAAAGTTTTCTAAAATTGTTCTATTAGTTACCAAAGTTTTTAAGTTATTTTTTAGTTTCAAAATTAATTTTTGAAAATTAAAGGAGTTCTCTTAAGTTCTCAAAGTTTTTTAAAGTTGTTCCGTTAAATTCATTTCGATGAACTCTTCGTGTAGGTAACCACCAAATTATTTTCAAAATTTTCTATAGTTATTTCATTAGTTTCCAAAATTTTCTTCCCAAAATTTCCAGTCGCACGCCGCTCTCTGCACCCGTTTTGTCTTCTCGGACTTCGTGAAGGAAAATTTCCTTTGAGTTGCAGTGAATTTTCTGGTTCCTCCAAAATGTGTGTTCTTACGATCCTTTCCGGAGTAAAGGTCCTCTATTGCAAGCGATCTCCTGCCTTCCGTTCCGGAGGAATGAATTCCTTCAAATTTTTCTACGGACTCCCTCCGTTCCAAACGCAGCCTGAACCAACCGCGCTTCACAAAGCAACTGCTCCTATGGAATGGGCCTGAAACACAGTGCATAAAGGCGGCTCATGTCACAATTAATATTTCCCATTGAATGCTAAGATTGACATTGCTGAACCCAGCACTTTTCTGTGCGGTCTCGCAATGTTTTCCCCTTTATATCGGATATGGGATGGGACTACAGGAATTAAGCCTCATACCCCGATATTTTCTTTTTTTCCAGGATTATATATAAAGGTTGCAGTATCACGATGTATAGATGATTCATATAAAAGTAAATTCCAGAAACGTAAGGTTATTTGCACCAGAGTGACACAAACTATGAAATTTTAGTTCAATGCCAAAGTATTGGTGGCCAACTTTGAGGAGTAATGGACTAATGGAAAATTGAGGTCGAGATGAGACATCATTCTCCACAACTACATCTCTCGAGATATCACATACTTTGTCTGATAGTAATTTTTTTTGGCAAAATAAGGGCTGCCATATATAGAAACTAAAATTTACAGCGGTGTTTTAAAAACAGCTAAAACACATGGTGAGTAAATTTCAATCTTAAACTTTACTTTAGGAGGCGTTGTCACGGAAAAAAAAAATTCTCTGCGGGAGGTCCGCAGCGCGTCGTTCTGCAACCCCGTGTCCGATTGCCGCCGCGTGGAGGAGCGACCAAAATCGGACGGACTCAGCGCAGATGCTTCCGCGGCTCGTTCGCCCTGTCGGCTCGTTCGTCTTCCCGGCTTTCAACCCGGCTCAATACCAAATCGTTCTTCTTCTTTCTTTCCTTTCTCCACCAGCTCGCCGCCTTTGAGAGTCTGAGGTGCTCGCGCCACTGTGGTCCTTGACCTCACGCCGCCAGGGGTCCTCGAGCTTGCCGCGTCCTCAGTTGTTCCCGTACTCCTTCGCGTCCCTTGAGATTGAAGCAAACAATTTCTCCCCCAATTGACATAGCAAGTTGTACTACTCCATTCTCTTGAGATGGATGATTGCTTGACTTGGATTTTGGATGCTCATTAGGAGCGGAACCTGGGGTGTTCTCACCGAATGATATCAAAGAATCCATGGCACCAGGCTGACGGCGCCGTTGTTGGAGGATTGGTGTGCGCCTGCAAGCGTGCTCGATCCCGTTCGCCGAGGACTGGTGGTGGCTGTACGTACGCCTGCCGCGGATCCCTAGATGTCAAGGTCTGCGAATGGAAAAGGACGCGGCGCTTGATGGAACGCAACGACATGCGCGGAAGGGCGGATGCTACGATCCGTTATTCCCATTTCGAAGCTGAGAGGAAGGCTGATGGAGCCGGGAGGACGCACGAACTGAGCGAGCCGGAGGGTGCTGTGTGTGTGAGAGAACCGCGGAAGCATGCTGCGTTGAGTCCGTCCGATTTCTTTTCTCCTCCACGCGGCGGCAATCGAACATGGGGCCGCAGAACGACGGGCTGCAGCCCTCCCACACGGAATTTTTTTTTCCCGTTGTCACACCCTAAAGGCTAAGCCTAAAGAGATATAGGAGGTGCATGAAAGGCATTCCAAAATTCGACAATCAATTAAGGGTACGACAGGAACAGGAATAGTCACCAAACGCACACAAAAACATGGAACATAAATCCCATCTTGAGCTCGAAATAATGTAGAGTAAGCTCAACAGGAATATGCAGGCACGAGGAAAGTATTATGAGATATACAAGCAAAATGAAGGCATGGCATGAACATGCATGAAACACCAGAGGTGCGATGTATTAATTTTCAACGGGCAGGTACGCAATAATTAACACAAAGAATTCCAGGAAAAAAACTTAATCCAAGAGTTTCAGACATGGTTTGAAGTAGAACAAGGCGGCGTTTGGTATAGCTTTTCTAGATAGCAGGTTCATTAAAAAAAATACTCCGCTTCTTAGGAAAAACAACTTTTCTAGAAAATAACTTCTCTATAAAAAAGTATTTTTTTAAAAAAATTATTATGATCCCAATATAAAAATGTGGGTGGATGTCATAAAACTACTACTATGGTTTTAGTGCTTTTGCTTCTAATAGTACAAGCTAGAGAAATGCTGAGTATTTCTTAGGGAGGTAATGTAGAAGTGTACTTCTTTTGCGACTACTCTTATTTTCCAGTGATTTTTATTGAATCTGAAGTAGAAGCTCTGCGAAGGCCTACTAAAGTGGGTGTAAAATTGAAGCGAACCCGAGTAGTTTAGACCCTCAACCCCAATCCCCTTCATAATCTCCATCCATGATCCCTCTATCCATCGCGTGTATTGTGTGCCCATGCCCCTGTCCAAGGCGTCACGATTAGAGAGGGACCATACCGCTTCCTCGACACCTGATTAAAAACACGCGAAGGACCAGCAGCAGTCACTCTACTGTACTCACTCGACTGCTGAGTGCTGACTTGCTGTGCTCGCAATGGATCGACCTTATCGTACTCTTAGTACTGGCACTCTTTCGTTCTCAAATATAAACATTTTTTTTTTCAGTCAAAGTCAAATTTTATCAACTTTAACTAATAATATCTATAAATTTAAATAATTTTTTATATAAAAAATTACATATTATGAAAGTATGTTTCATGAATAATGTAGTAACATAATTTATATATGATAAAATATTATTAATTTTATATTATTAATGATCAAAGTTAAAAAAATTTGACTTTGACTAAATTCAGAAATAGTTATATTTAAGGACGAAGGTAGTACTTGCCTTGGCTTGGTGATTGAAACTAAATCAGGTGACATAGAAGTGGTCAATGTGTCTTAGTGGGATGCTTGTACGTACGGCGCGCAGGTCACTCATCGTCGTGTCAATGGTATAGTACTCGTAGCAGTTAGATACTGTAGGAGTAGTAGATTGCATGATGCAACTAGCAACATGGTTTTTTTGGTGCACGAAAAGGCCGATTCGCTCACCACTTTTCAGTTGGAGCTGCAACGAAAATAAGTGCAGGAAGAGATGAACATGGCTTCCGTGACGAAGAAGCAGCCAAAGAGTGTGGAGGCGTACGTGGTGACCTCACTGGGAACACTCCAGTCAAGCTGACTTGAAGGTGAAGCCATGCAAAAGGACCGGTTCAACTACTAAAAAGCAACACGGCGTTATCGTCGCACCCTGGCTGCCCAAAAAGTTCTACCGCAGCATAGAGCTCGGATGATAGCCTAATTAAGCCGCCGCTCCGTTGCCGGCAGGGTGCATGGACTTCCACCCAAACATGGAGTACATCCTGCTACGAAGCGGCGACGTCGCGGCCGCTCCTAACCACCCGGTTCTCCATCCAAAACTGTGCCGGGATCGCGGAGATCACCCTGACGCCTCGCGGTTCCACGGCCAAACACATGTCCGCGCCGCGACCCGCGAGACGTCTACCACCAGGCGTGAAAACGGCGCCGGCCGTCGAAATCACCGCCTCCCATCAGGAAAACAACGGGAAACCGCAGGCTTTTACGCGCGCCGAAAGCTCTTTTTCGCTCGCCCGCTCCGCCGGTCGGCCGGCACATGCAAGGTTTCAAAAACCGGCCAAGCCAGACCGGTTTTTGCGAAAACCAGTCAAATCGGTCCGGTCCGATTTGACCGGTTGATCGGTTTTTGAATTCAAATTTTTTTGAATTTTGAAAATTTGACAGATTTTAAAATAAAAAATATGATTAAAAACTAGAGCAAAAGCATAACAATCTGGTTGAATCAGTTTTTAAAAATAATGTAGTTTACATGTTGAAAGCAAAAATACAAAAGGACAACTTATCCACTTCGATCGCCTCAGAGCCTCAAACACACGCCCGTGACCCTGTTTGTGCACTCCTCGCCGCCATCCGCCGCTCATCCACGCCGTCCATTCACGCGCCGCCGGAATCGGTCTGCACACCTGGCTAGTCGACCGATATCTGCAGCTAGCCGTCTCAGTCATCGAGCAGCCAAAGCCGCCCGATAGCAGCGGCTAGCTGAGCAGTAAAACCGGCTAGTCACGCGGCTTTTTCCCCCTGCCGCCCGATAGCTGCGCCAACGGTTAGTCGACCGATTTTCACGGCTAACCGGTAGATCCGTGCGGTTTTCATCCGAGGAGGTGATTTCTTCTTTCCTTCCATTTTTATCAAATATTGATGGATTTCTTTGCACCTTTAGAACATAGGTGGTTATTATTTGAGTCATTGTTCAATGTAGAAATAGCGGATCAGTCGGATTCAGTTTGAAAACACGAGGAGAACGTGTACCCTGGTTTCTGTTGCAAGTATTGCACGAGCGTAAAGAGAGAGGGTGGTGCCAGAAGATTCAAGCAACATTTGGCACATCGGAGCAACAATGTGGTGAGTTGTGCTTACGTTCCTGCCGAGGTGCAGGACTATTTCCGTCGAGAGCTTGATAGGACTGCCGAGCGTAGAAAGGACCGAGCTAGATAGGCCCTGAGACAACAGGAGGTAGCAGCTGAGGGCAACATGAATGTGAAGGATGATGAGGAGCTGCAGGCTGCCATGAAGCTATCTAGAGAGGAAGAGGAATTCCGGCAGCGACAGTGTCTGTATGGTTGTCAGTTCGAGTAATGTGTTGATGGTTCGTTGGGTGCAGGTAGTTCCTCTCAAGGTGCAGGTGGTTTCTCTCAAGGTGGTGGTTACTCTTAAGGTGGTGAGGGATTGTTTGGCATGATGAAAAGATCAATGTCACAGAAGTCAAGTAACAAAGAACGGGTTCAAACCAGGATAGGTCCTGGTTCATAGATGGCAAAGAGCAAGCTAGCAAAGTCGGCAATTAAAAAGGCATGCTCCAAATTCTTTTACACAGAAGCTATAGCTGGTAGGAAAGCAGATAATTTATACTTCATTAGCGCAATTAATGAGACACAGAGATGAGGTACGCTACTTTTATTTTTTTCATTATGTTTACAGTATGTTTGCACATATTTATGTCATGATTCATTATGTTTGTAGGTGAGGGCGTTCCTATCCCAACTGAATGGCACATACTTTGATCAAAATAAGGAAGACATTAAGAAGTAATTCGAGAAATTCAAGCTTGAGTGGCCGACGTACGGTGTTAATATCATGTGTGACTCTTGGACTGAACCTACGGGAATGAGCTTGAAAAATTTTATGATCTATTATAACGGTGTCATGTTTTTTCACAAGTCTTCTGATGTTAGAGGGAATAGCCAGTCAGCAAAGTTCATATTTATGGTATGTCCATATATTACTTGCACTTGATCATTCAATGTATTTGCACCACTGTCATATTGATCGATGGCATGTTCATTTGCAGAAAATGAACAAAGTGTGCATTGATATTGCTCCAGAGCATATTGCTCCAGATTATTACTAATAATAGTTCCAACTACAAAAAAGTGTGTAAGCATCTCAGGAACAAGTACAATCATATTATCTGGCAACCATGTGTGGCTCATACAACTAACTTGATGCTAAAAACTATTGTTGACTTTTTAAAATACAAAGCTGTGATAGAATGTGCTCACAGAGTTTCTCGTTGTTTGTACAATCATAATCAGATGCACTCTATGATGACGAATTTTATTGGTGGTAAGTTGGTGAGATGGAATTCAATCCGTTTTGACACCAACTATATGTTTCTTGAGAGTATGCATTGTCGGAAGGAAAAGTCATACCATAGATGGGTTCTCAAAGTATATTAAAAAGTCAATGGTCCAACATTGATGAAGGAAGATATGCACACTCATGCCTAACCTGCATGTTATGGTGAGACGTACTGAAGTATGTGGTTGATGCCGTGCAACTATTGTATGCATTTCTTCGGTTTTCTAATCAAGATAAGACCCTAAAGTTAAGTGAAGTCCTTATGAGGTATCATCTGTTAAAAAATGGGTATCAAGCTCTTTTCTGCAATGATGATAGAGAGTACAAGAGGTACATGGAGGTAAATCGTCGGATATATAATATTTGCAATGACATATTTGTGAATGTAGGTAAAATGTGTTTACCAACATAATCATTAATATATTTCATTAATGATTTTTATGTATCTAATTATTGCTATATGTGCAGTTGGAGCGTTGAACCCAAAGGCACACTATTCATATGGGTTCAATGCAAATACGTTGCATGATATTTGATACGCATTTTCATTTATGACACCCACCGACATGTGTGTTCAGGCACTGCAGGAGGCGGAAATTTGGAGAAGAAAACAAGGTGCATTCGTCACTGAGTTGTCCAACAGGATGGCAGTGGATGCGAAAACTTCACCTGCTCAATGGTGTCACATGTTTGGTGGTGAGACACCAAATCTTTAGAAGCTTGCTTTGCGTCATGTGTCGTAATGCGCATCATCTAGTGGATGCGAGCGTAATTGAAGTTCATTCGCATTAGTCTACATAAAGATGTGCAACAGACTCTCATGCCAAATTGCATAAGTTGGTGTATGTCAACTATAATCTTAGAATACGGATGCGAAATATTTGATTCACATATAAACCACCAGAAGCTGATCCCTTTGATCGTCTCATGGAGCTATCCTTTTATGATTCTTTTAATCTAATTAAAGATTAAATGAAACATGAAAGATTAAATGCTGATCCTCTTATTGATGAAGAGGACACGGAGAGTGACACTTCTCTGCTATCCCATATAGTGAGCACTGATTAAGCTAGTAGACAGTTGCTACAGTTATTTTATGCTGCAACAATGTCTGAATGGACTAAACAAAATGTGAGTGACACTCACATAGAAAAGAGGAAACACCAGCGTAAAAAAAAAGACAATTGCTAAAAAGAAAAGGACTACGAGCAAAGGCAAAGAAAAAGGTAAAGAGAAAGGGAAAGGTATAGAAGTGGGCAGCGATGACTCTACAGATTCTGAAGACGTCAGACGAAGCCCACCTTACCAGGAGTCTAATGATAGCAGCTCTCGGACAGATTCTGGAGATGCACCAAGCGATGCAGATGTGGTTCTTGACTCCCAGCCACCACCAACTATATATCATTTCACAGATAACCATATCTTCGCATCATATAAGCAATTTTAACTTTTTTCTCTTACATTTGACTTTTTTCAGGTGAAACAGACTTAACCCATGCTGCACAGGATCAAGACCATGTCGCTCCACACTCATAGAGGACCACAATGAAGGGTAGACAGCATCAATATGATGCTTACTACTCGGGGACAGACAGTGATACCTCCTACAATCAAGGTCTTAAGTACTACAATTATTTTATGGGTGATCATAGCTCACAAACAACGATCACATGGGTGTACCAATGGCAGAATTCAGAATTTTATCACATGTTGCGCTCACAATGGGAGACAACTTCCCCTTGAACGGGTTAAACTTGGAATGAATTGAAAGCGGAGTTGCTCGTCACTAGAGGAATTCAAATAATGTCATGTGCGACAGGGCTTATTTTGATTGGAATACAATTCTAATATAAAGTGTGAACTTTGTGTATAAACTTTTTGTGTGGACTCTACATGTGAACTTTATGTATGATGGACTTTGTAAATTGATGACTTGTGTATGGATTTCATTGGTATGGATATATTGTCAAATTGTGTGTTTTATTATCCATTGATGAAGTATATATCGTGTAAATGTATTGTAATAATTTAGAAAAAGTCATGCCAAAATTTTATGGACTTTTTCTATTTTTTCTTATTTTACAACATTTTTTTGTTTTTCATTTTGTCGTCCGGTTTTTCGCCCAAACCGACCGGTTTATCGTCAAAACCGGCCGGTTTATCGTCCTGTCGGTTTCCTCAGAAACTGGCCGGTTAGCCACCGAAACCGACCGACTAACCAGTAAAACCGGCCGGCTTACCGGTTTGAAAACCACCAACCACTGCAGAATTCAAAAATTGAATTTTGACTGATTTTCGAACCAATTTTTCTGATTTTCTCGAAAACCATCGACGACCGCTTTCCATGGTTCAAACGGTTTCTCAAACATTGGGCACATGTAGGCCTGTAAATGGGTTGGGTGGAAACGGGCTATGTGGGTTGGGTTGATGTTTGGGTGAAATATAGATGGGTAAAAGCGGTTTTGAGTTGCAAACGGGTCGGGTCGGGTCGGGTTGGTTTTTGTTAGAAAATGAGTTGGAATGGGTTACATTGGTTCGGGTTTCTATGGGTTGTCTCTCTCACCTCCTACTTTAAACCAATCTCCGCCTCGGCATTTGTGGCACCGCCGCCCCGCGCCTCCACCGGTCATATGCCTCCTCCCACCCGAAGCCCCACAGGTCGTGTGCCTCTGCCCGCCCCGATACCCCACCATCGTCGGCCTCTGCACACCGCCACGCGCCCCGACGTGCCGCCTCTCGCCCGCCCCGATGCCCCACCACC
>BCLF01000091.1:1198041-1208344 GCA_001602275.1 Zoysia japonica
GACTTCAAGCTAACCTCGCCTGGAACCATTGCCCCAGCTTCTTAGGCTGATGGGGAAGAGGCACGGGGCGGGTTGGGGCGGATTCACGCACATTGTCGGGGTGGATTGGAATGGGTGCGTACATTGTATTTTCGGATTGGTTTGGGTAGAGAAACTAAGATAATTTGTTTTAGGTTGGGTTGGGTTGGGTGTGAGTTGTGTCAAACCATTAGCAGACTAGGCACATGCCGCCGCACGCCACCCCGCGCCGCGCACGGAACCAGCTCACTCACCTCAGTTAATCCAGCAGAAAATTCCAGCCTGCCTTGCCTGCGCTACCTGGTTAGCAAGGCGGCAACCGGTTTCGTTTTATTACCCGCACCAAACACAGTGACCGCCGCGACCGCACGCTTGCGCACGAGCGGCCGACGTGAGCGCGGACGTCCGTAGTGGCCGCTTTACCCAGCCCGGCTCCGCTTTTCTCCTCGGCGTCGTCGGCTAGTCAGTTGCAGTCGTGGGGTCAGTTACCCGGTTACCCCGCCGTGACGCGGGCGAGCGTGTCGCGGCGTGGCTTTGGCCGGGGACGTGGACCCGGGCTCTCGTGTACTGGTTCAGTGGCCGCACTTTAACCTTGGCGGCATTCTTCCCCCAGGGGCCGGGGCGCGCAGTCAAACTAGCCTAACCGGGACCTCGGCCGCGGCCACGGCCGCAGCCGTAGCCAGGTGTGCGCCACCGCTTGTATAAAGCGCCCGAGCGCGGCGCCGACCGGACCCCGTCGCTCGCGCCTCGCCATCCTTGCTTGGACCCTTGGTCTCGCGCAATTCTTCATTCAGTACACTGCTCTAGTTAGAAAGTGAGAGGAGGCCAACAGCCAAGCTACGAGTCAAATCTTCTCATCCGTTTCTCTCTCGCCGGGGGGCAGGCACCATTGCTCGCTCCTCTCACGCGCACCGCTGGGGGAAGAGAAGCTCGAGAGCTGCGTGCTGATCGAGGAGTGAGCTGGGAGGATGGGGAGGCCGCCGTGCTGCGAGAAGGGCGGGGTGAAGAAGGGGCCGTGGACACCGGAGGAGGACCTCGTGCTCGTGTCCTACGTGCAGGAGCACGGGCCCGGCAACTGGCGCGCCGTGCCCACCAACACCGGTGCGTAATTACTCGCTCGCCGCGAGGATCTTTTGCCGGATCTTCCTGCTCGGATTTGTGTGCTGTAGTACTGACTCGTTGCTGTTGTTTTCCGTGCGTGGTTTGGTGTGCTGGATCCAGGGCTGATGCGGTGCAGCAAGAGCTGCCGGCTCCGGTGGACGAATTACCTCCGCCCCGGGATCAAGCGCGGCAATTTCACGGACCAGGAGGAGAAGCTCATCATCCACCTCCAGGCTCTACTCGGCAACAGGTAATTTTTTTTCTCTCCGTTTCTGCTTCGCTCCAGTGATCTAGTGATTCGTGGCTTATCCTCCTATAGCTAGTAGGAGTATGTGATAAATCTGTAGAGCCCTAAAGTTCGTGTTTTTATGTTCCGTTTAGGTGGGCGGCGATTGCATCGTACCTCCCGGAGAGGACGGACAACGACATCAAGAACTACTGGAACACGCACCTCAAGAAGAAGCTCAGCAAGATGGGCGCCGCCGGGGAAGCCGGCGCGGACGTGAAGAGCAGGTCGGCCGCGCCCAAGGGGCAGTGGGAGCGGCGGCTGCAGACGGACATCCACACTGCGCGCCAGGCACTCCGGGAGGCGCTGTCCATAGACCCCACCGCGCCGGCGCCGGCGCCGTTCGTCAAGCCGGAGGCGAACGCGCCGGCGCCGGCGGGCCAGGCGACGTACGCGTCCAGCGCCGAGAACATCGCGCGGCTGCTGGAGGGCTGGATGCGTCCCGGCGCCGGCAACGGCAACGGCGGGAAGACTTCGTCCGGGCCGTCGAGGTCGTCCGCGTCGGCCGCGAGCCACAGCGGCGCGGCGCGGACGCCGGAGGGATCGACCGGGACGAGCGGGAAGAAGGAGGACCGCGGCGCGGCTGCCCCGGCGCCGGCGTTCTCGATGCTGGAGAACTGGCTGCTGGACGACGGCATGGGGCACGGCGGAGCCATGGGGATCATGGGCGCGCCGCTGCCCGACCCGTGTGAGTTCTTTTAGCGCGCTCAGGTACAAAATCGAAAAGAATAAATGCGTCTAAGCTGGAAGAAGAAGAAAGAAGCCAGTAACTCGAATCCCGGGTGATCCAGGTCGATGCAAGGCTGTAGTTGATCTGGTTTAGGCAATCTAGTTACTTGTTTCTTTTTTTTAAATGGTTTTTGGACTTAGGGTTTGGAACCGATCGTTATGTAACTCTAGTGTGTCGTTAGTCTATGCTAATCCATGGATAACTAGTGGTAGTAGTACAGTCCAGAACTTTATGATCATGTTCCATGGCGATGTGCATGGTAAACCAAAGAATTGTACATCCTCAATAATAATAATCCGTATAGAACTCATGTCTTTGTGTTCTTGGTTTATGTTGCTATCTACGTGAGAGTAGAATGTTAAATTCCCTAAAAACAATAATCTACTTGCGTCCGGAAAATATCTTCAATTCTTAGGTACAGTTTATTTGAAATTCTTCTTTTCAAAAGCTGCCTGTGCACGTCGACTTTTTAAAAGCTACAAAAGTTTGTATTTTTGGACGACTTACATATTTTGCTTGTCAATGGAATTTTTTACGTAGTACAGTAGATGCTAGAAAGTTACGTTTGTTATCCTCGGCTGCTCCAATTTTAAACAATTTTGAGAGTATGCAAAGCAAACAAATGGCTCCTTTAAAAGGCAGGATTTTTTTACATGTAAGAATTTTACATAAATTAGTTTAATTACATAGAAAAAGCACATGATTCAGGAAAATTCTTGCAACTCGAAGGACTAGAACTCCATTAGATATGCTTCTGGTTTATAATAAAAAGTACTAGTACACCATTTACCATACAAGTCACTTTTAGAGGCAGATTGTTTCTTTCATTTTCTTGCATTTGCAAACGCAAACAACAAAAGTTGAAATTAATACTGCTTCTGCCTAACCAAATTTATCCGAGGAAAGATCTACATCGAATGATTAGATATGGGTCTAAAAATAAGTTTTCATTTAGCGTTGAACCTATCTGTAACTTAAAACTTTTATAAATTTATTAATAATCAACTTATAATATAAAATACTCTCTCTCTCTCTCTAAAATAAAATTCTGTTTGAATTTCATACCATCAAGTTTTTACAGATGATTTCTATAGATTTAATTAATTTTAAATTATGATAATTTTACTTTAAAATTTATCATAAGAAATACTCTTAGAATATGTATATTTATATTATTACAGTTGATTGAATATATAGAAATTCTTAGTCAAGGAGAGATTTGACCAAACCTAGATGTAAAATTATTATTGGAGAGAGGTAGTATATACTCTAAAAGTATTTATTATGATGAATTTATAAGTCTCATATTTTTTAAAGTTGATTGAATCTATATAAATTATTGATCAAAGCTAAATGGCACATAATTAAAACTTAAACTTATTTTGAGATCGATGAAGTAGTTAATATTGGGATGCGACAGTTTTCATTGCACGAATAGATAAAAATAAAAATGAATTTTCAAATGTCTTCACGTGCATAAAACTCCCTCTGTGCCTTCTTCAAAAGGTTTGAGCCAAGAGACAAAGCACTTATTTTGTCGAAAGAAAAAAATAATTGCTTTGACAATTACTAGTACTCCGAAAATTCTGCAGTGGGGCTATGCATCTTCCCAGTCTCTCTCTACACAGGGTGTGGAACCGAGAGGCCTTTGAGCCCGGACAGCCTGAGGCTGCCAGCCTGCAATTGGGTGCGATGACTAATCCAAACAGGACACACGACCTAATTTTCCCTCCTTCCTGACGGCGACCTCAGCTGACACCGCATTTAATCGCCATTGCCGGTGCAGTTAACGCCTGATGTTACCCGATGAATAGAGCATCAGCAGCGACGCATCCCTCTTGTTATGAGAACGCAACGGGCTAGCTGGCGTCGAGATCTTTTTCCGCGGGTTGGAGGAGTGTGCGGTTTGTCGTGTGCGGGGTCGAGGTCGTTCTCTAGCCGGCCGTCTAGGCAGAGCTGCTGGATCCTTCCGTGTCTGCAGACTGGTTAATTAAACTCCCCTAATTTTAGTCGATCCATTTCGCAACACGCAAGATGATCTAAATCCATGGACGCGCGCGGCAGCGAAGATTGATAAAAGAACGCAAGAGAGATGCTTATGAATATGCAGGCAAAGCCTTGAATGCTGGGACTTGTAAAAGCTGCGTCCGCCTTGACCCTTTTCCCCCGTTCCCTCCCGCAGCGCAGGCATGCATCGCGTTGCCGTTGCAGGCTTGCAGCCTGGCTGGCCTGGCCTGGCCTGGCCCTGCATGCCGCCTTGATGCCTGCATCTTCGCGTCAACCTTTTCCATAATAACCCGAGCTGTAAGAACGGATCCCACACCGTCATCTCATGGGTGCAGACGATGAGAGATGCATCAAGCATCATGCAGACGCCATGAGCGGTTCGTTGAGGTCGAGGCTTTCCCGCTGCTGCAATGGAAGCGCCTTTGCGGCTGCTTTGGCCTGTGAAACTGGAGACCGGAGTGCCGCGCGCGTGAGAGAAGTTAATCTGTGCTTTTGTACTGGTTGGATGGATAGGTGTAACTTTGTTGATGGTAGAAGTAAATTAAAGAAGGTGTTTTTTCGGTGTTGTTCATGGCAGTTGCCCAGGCCAGCTATGAGAAAAAATTGGTTAAGCTCGGTTTGAAAGATACACTCTCCGTTTCAAATTATAAATCATGCTGAAGCCTTTAAATTTTTTTAAATTATATATAAATCTTCTCAGTTTTTAATACACTTACTCTCTTCTCAATATTTTCTCTATCTCTATTTTTTTCTTTTCAACACATCCCATCTAAAACGAAAGAAGTAGTAATTTTACAAAAATTTCATGAAAAATTATTTCAATTTTAGAAAAAAGAAATTTTTTTGTCCTTCCTTCCAAACAGAACCTAGCTCAGGCGAGGGCAAAAAAGAAAGGCGCACACACGGGCATAAATGCGAAAAAGAAAGACGGACGACTTGCTTTTCCTTGTCGAGATGAAAGCACGCTGCATTCCCATTCCTCGGCTGTAAAGGCAGCAGCAGCAGACGGCGGGACGAGGTAGGTTTAGCACCGGTGTGCGTCGACGTCACCATGAGCGCGTCGTGCTAGATGGATCTCACAGGCAGCGCGGAAGTCGGAACCGGGATGCCGAGGAATGCCCCGGCCATGGCCGGCGGCCAGAATACGGGATCCTGATCGTGGCGGCCGTCGCGCACGGAGTAGTCCAGTCCGGAAGAGTCCGAGGAGACGCCTCTGCGCCTGCGAGTCAGCAAAATCAAATCTGGGAGGAGTGCATGCAGCCGTGCAGGCAGTGTGCTGGTCCACCACGCACTCGAATGTGGGTCTAGCGGCATTTACTCACGCTACTCCTGCTGTGCAGTTCTTAATAAGTCATCACGGATCATGTCGACCAGTACTGTACTCCTCCGTCGCTCAGTACTCCTACAAGCGACACGGATCAAATCCGAACCTTCTCGTGGGGTTCTCCATGTACGCGGTTCATCCGACAGCTGCGCGTAGACGGAGTAGACCTCAGCTCAGCTGACCACACCCCACACTGTGTAACGTGGACAAACACGCATTGGACCAGCAGTCCTTTCGAGCGCTGTGTCTAGTAGAGCCAGGGCCAGACAGAGAGACAAAGTGAGAAGAGACCGAGTCAACCCCATGTCCGTAGGTAGATGCGCCTTTACTCCAGGTCCGATCACTCCGTCACATCACTCGCTCGCCATGACGATGGCGGCTAGGGAAGTTTCCTCCCGTGCTCGCTCCTGGCCATCGCGCGAGCCGACGCGGCAAGAGTCGCTATGGGCCTGCGCGCGCAGCGGCGCTGTGACGTGCGGGATTCATGGAACGGAACACAGCGGCAGCGGCGAGGCGGAGGCGGAGGCGTCACTCACCACCGGGCGGCTGGGCGCGGCAGGCACGGGACCGACGAAACGGTCCAAACGGAGAGCGGCAGGAGGCGGACAAATCGAACCCACTTCGTTTTCGCGTCTGGTGTCCGATGGGGTGAGGTGTTTCGTTTCCCCTGCGCTGTTAATGCGAGCGAGAGCAAGGTCGGTTCACTTGATTCGTTCCGCCGCTGTCAGCAAGTCCACGGGCTTGACCAAACCGACTCGTCTCGCGGCGGCCGGCGGCGCAGCCATCTCGGACGTGTTCACGCGACGGCGGACGACGAGGTCTCTCGGGCGCGTGCTGGGCGGCTGGGAACCTGGTGGGAGAGACAGTGACGCTCGCTTATCCGGCAAGCCATGCAGAGGCGTCCGCCACTGCTCGTCGTCATCCCGTCGCCGTCCGGTCCTCTGACCGTCCTCCCGGCCTAGGCAAGCTTAACGGTGACGACTATAGCGAGTTGAGCGACCACGGATGACCAACATAAAGAAGTGAACCTTTTTTTTTTTGGCGAGGACAATCGAGTGGAATTCGACGTGCCTTTTTATAAATAAATAAAATGGTTGCGTAATCAGACATCTGTTTTTTTTTTTTAACATTGTTAATGGAGTACATTTTCGAACACGACTACTCTAACGTACGTACTCAGAAATTACAGTACAGAGGCTTGGCTACTGCGGGAAATCTTCAGTCATTAGAGGGCAATCACAGCTAGTACGGTGGACAAAATGAAGGAATGGCAGTGAAACGATTAACCCACGAAGCCTCAACTCCTCATCACTCAACACGCATCACTAGTGGAGTAGTACTAGTAGTACTATCGCGCCATGCGTACAGATCAACAGAACACGCATCACTAGCTGTACACTTTGCGTGCAAAGCCTCGTGATGGAACGAGCATATTTCTACTAGATCTCTAGACGACGCGCGTGGACACGCATGAATCCAACGAGCTAGGGCCGAGCCATGGGTGTGCGACCTGTGCAGTTGCACAGGGCCCTCACTTTCTAAAGGCCTCAAAACTTTTTTATTGTTAAGCATTGCTACGTTAGTTTATCAAGTGAGTTTAAGGTTTCCTTTGAAATATTGAAATTTTTCTTGATTCTTATATTTTTCTGTGAAATTACTATGTGATTCTCGTGAAATTCCTATAGTAAAAAAGAGACCTAAATATTTAATCATTAATTTTCATCTAATAGTTTAAATATTTAATTGTTAATTTTCATCAATTCACCTTGCGTCTGATGTTTTATAGGATTGTTAGATTAAAGCTATGTCCTGTACAAATGGATCTACCGCAAAATACTCTCTCCGTTTTAAAATTAATGTCGTCATTGACTTCTAATATTAACTTACTATTCGTCTTATTCAAAAAATTAGTTCAAATGTGTAAAATTTTAAGTTGTGATTGAAATAACTTTAATAATAAATTAAATTATAACAAAATATATAATACTTATAAAAAAATTGAGTAAGATGAATGGTCAAAGTTAACGTTAGAAGTCAACGATGACATCAATTTAAAAATAGAGAGAATATGATTCCAGTAAAAAAAAAACATAAATGAGACTCGTGATAGGTAATATGCCACACCTTATCTATTGTTTTCTTATTTTATTTGTAGATTCATTATAATATAAGATTTTTTTCTCACATTCTACATTTTCTCTATAAAATTTCTATGCAATTTTTATAAAATTTCTACCGTATAACAGACAAAAGACTTTACTACCCGTTTTGTCTTGGCCCCGATTATGGCGGCTCGGCCCTGCAAGAAGCCATCAGACATCAGTTCGTGACACATCACACCCGTTCGCAGCTAGCCGGTCGGTCTCGACGAGCAGGCAGGCGGACCGAATCGAACCGAACCGACTCGCACACGCGTTTGATTAGAACAAGCAAGCACGAGGAGGCCGTACGCGCGCGACGTGCGGTGGGATCCTACGCTACGCCGCCCGTTTCCGCGGAGGCTGGTGGAGCGGCCGCTTTCAGGGTGAATCATTTAGCGTGGAGATGAGCAGGTAAAATAGTTGTAAATAGTGGATTATACGTGAGTTTTTTTTAAAAAAATATAAAAAATTTATCTCATATGTTTACTTATTAATCTAATAATGATAAATATAACGAGTATGTACGAAGGCCATAAGAAAATCCGCTTATCCGCTTGCAGCCACGGCGTGGGCTCGGCCGTACGGCAAGTGGCTTTGTTGGCGAGTCATGTGTTTAGTATGGCGACGGATCGATCGTGCACCCTGCCGACGAGCAGCGCAGGACCGCTGCGCTTCGGAGTACCAGCACGGCGAGATGACGGGAAGCGGCGCGGAGGTGTTGGGCTGAGTGACGCGCACGGACGGGCCGAGCAGTCGCATGGGGGCCCAGTAGGAAACCGGGCTCCGCCACGGGGTGGATTCTCTTGGTGACCGTCGTACGGCCTCGGCCTCCAGGACTCTCGGTGAGTGAGGAAACGATGGCGCTCAGTGGGCTTGTGGCCCTATTTTATTCGGCTGTGGACCACTGGGCCGTGATGGAGCGCGGCGGGGGATCCTACTCCGACCGGTGTTGGTGCTCAGATCTATACAATACCCGTGAACGTGACATCATTTTCCCGTCGTCCGGAAAGTGAGAAAAGAAATTCAAAATGAAGCAACGTGAAAAAAACCAATAAAACTGGGAGCTTTCACGTCCTTCTTTCACAATCCTTCAACATCGTTGGTACAGAAAAATTGCGATCAGCATCCAGCAGCACAGAAAAAATGCGCAGCGATGAGCACAATGCAAGAGGCCGAGCGCGCTCATTTATAACGTGCGTCTCCGAGCAATCTCGGCGTGTTACGACATTACTGTCGCCGCCGTGCTGCTCTTTTACGCTCCTGTCGCGAGAAGGAAGGAAGGCCGGCCCGGCCAGCCCGGCGGCGGCGGTGGCCGAGAGCTAGTTGAACGCCATCAACCTTTTCCGTCCACATAAATGTCAAAATAAAAATCCGTCGTGTCCCCAGGCCGCGCCTTGAATTTGCATGGCCAGGTCCAGAAACCTTCACGACTCACGAGCGAGAGCCCGCGCAGCATGTAAAGCTGATGCAGCTAGCTATCTGTATAGTACTACTAGTAATCGTTAGTACAATGCGTACGTGCCAAATGTATTAAAAGTATTGTACCACGGCCATAACCTGCAAATGTACAACATTGTACTGTGATCGGCTGCTTTGATTAATTAGTTACTGTACTGAACTCCATTTATGCACCAAATTACTTTAGCTCCGTTTGCAAATACTTAGCAATTTTGATTTTTACTATTTATGCTTTGACTAATTATAATTTTAAAATTATTTCGTTAGTAATTTATAAATAACATTATATAATTTGTCATCGTATATATTTTAAGAATGTATATTTTTTATATCTATATGTTAAATTTTTTTAAAAAAAACAAACGATTAAAAAATTTATAAAAAAAACAAAACTAACGAGTATTTATAAACGGAGGTAAACAGTAACACTGCGTTGGTGTGATGCTACTCCATTTATGCACCAAATCTCTCAACCGCGCAGATACTACTCTGACACTGCGCAATGCCACAAGAGTTCAATGCGCAGTTAAGAGGGTTTTGTGCGCTGAACTCTTGTCAGTACGTGGTACCTCTGTCGTTTGAAGAAAGTGTTTCGTATATATACTCTCTTCGTTCTTGTTTTAACTTCAATTTTGATCTTTTATTTTATTAAAATAATTAATTTAAATATGTAAAATTTTAAATAGTAATTTAAATAACTTTAATAATTAATCAAATTATAATAAAATATATAATTTTTTAAATTTTTTTTGAATAAAACGAATGGTTAAAATTGATATTAAAAATCAACGACGACATTAATTTAAAAACGAAAAAAGTACTGCAGAGCAGTTTGACTAAGTATATCAGGAATATGATGCCATACTATTTTTTTCATGTGGCTAATAATCTTACAAATGGTTATGTTGCATTTTGCAATAAAATACTGAATAAAATTTAAGTTTGACCAGCCTCTAAGTAAATTCTACTCCCACCATACAGAAATGTAATTATTTTTGAGTTTGGTCAAAATGAAATAGTTAATTTTGGCCGTCAATAGTTGTGTTTGATAAAGTATAAACAGTGTTGTTAGATTCATCATAAAATTAACTATCATACTAATTAATTAGATCTTTCTACTAACTAATCTGTGAAATATTATTAGTCAAGTATTGAAAATGTTTAACTCTGACAAAAAACTAAAAATGCTTACATTGTTGTGGGAATTACATTGTTGTGGGAGGGGGGGGGGGGGGGGG
>BCLF01000092.1:0-18678 GCA_001602275.1 Zoysia japonica
CTCGAAAACCCATATGCTAACTTGTGGAAGAGACTTCAAGCATTGCCTATGCTTCGGACAGAGGACAGGGTCAACATTGGTGTTTACTTGGCACGTTCTGATTGCGAAGGTCTGCGGGGTTTCCTTGATACTAGTTGTGATCAAACTCTGGAGACATGGGTTTACAAGTTCTTGTGTGGGCAAGATGACAAGTAGTAATACTTGAAACTTCTATTTTGCGGCATTATGGCCTTTCTTTTGCTGGACGTCGATTTGATCATCAACCTATACTATAACCATAATTGCTTTTGTTCATACTGATATGGCAATCTATGGATATAGTTCTTTTGGGCAGTGAAGTGGTGAGCATGGAGAGTTCTTTTGGACAGTGAGTAGTGACCATGAAGATAGTTCTTTTGGACAGGGAGTGGTGATCACGAAGATAGTTCTTTTGCCTTCTTTTGGACAATCAAGTGGTGAATATGGATCATTATTACGAAGAACCTATTTGTGTTTCCGTGCTGATGGTCAGCATGTATGATGCTAAAATTAAGTAGACAATCTATATAATATATTGTAATTAGATGGCCTATAATTTCTATTGTTATGTGCTTCTTGTGGTGATCAGGTGGTAACATTACTTGTCGACTGTTTTTAACCAAGTTTGGCTATCAACCAAACAATTGCCAAATATTTTTGCCAAACTTATGGCAAGTTTTGTGGTCTTCATCCAAACGGTTGCCGAATCTAATTTGCCACAACTGAGTTAAAGTTAGGTCATCAACCAAACATAGTATTTTTTGCCACACATTAGTCATGCCACAACTATGGCTTACGCCTAACTTTGGTCGTGGCAATCTATGGCCGTGAACCAAACAGGCCCTAAGTTTGCAGTTTACCATTTGGAAGGTAAGTTAAAACTTTCAATCCAACAGAAGCATCATGCAGCTATTTGGCCCCGAATAATGCTTATCTTTGTGATAAACACTTCTGTACTTTAACACAAAGCAGTTGAATTACAATGTACCATATATATGAATCAGGCTAATATGTCAAAACCAAAGAATTCCAAAAACTGAAAGTCAACAAGACATGATATTTTGCAACCAGTTGGACATCAGTCGATAATATGAATAATAATAGCAAGGAACATTAAACTATCAAGAATTTAAAGTATTGCCATGAAGACGAACAAACTACCTTCCCCCTTTCTCTTGCACCATAGGTCAGTTGCCTAGTTTCCCCATCAGAAAAACCCGAGACATGTAGCTCATCATCTCTAACATATGCAATCATACTCCCATTTGGAGATAGATGAGGGTCTATGATTGGGGATGTGGGAGAACTTTGCAGCTTGAGTACAGGTTCAGAGCCAGACAAATCCTGGAAGTACACCTATTCAAAAGGACAAAGTAAGGTCAAATATACACCTTCTATAAAATCTAAAATATAAAGGGATATACAGATAACTCAGAAGCAGCAAATACTATCGCAAGTTCCAACATCAGAGTATCACTAAAACAAGAGACTGCTGAACTTGGTTCTATGTGCAGTTGCAACTGCACATGACCTTGTCACTCACTCACTTGGTGACTCAGGGGGCATAACAAATGCTTCAGTTATTTTATGTTTTGAGATATAAAAAAAAGGTGATGTGAAAACAATTGTTTCACAGATGATAGAGACAAATAAAAGTGTCTCGGCTAAAATCACCATTTCTCAGTGTGCTACAGACAATTTTGCCTGCTTGAATAACCCCAAAAAATGCATATTGCAATTTTATCACACAGCTTCGAACCAACAATAACGAAGGCTTCCATCCCAAACAAGTTTGCAATAGCTACAGATGATGCCCAAAATGTGTTGCATGAACAAAAACAGGGTACGTTTGGATGGATGCCAACGCCACTCCGCCAAATTTTGGCTCACCCATGCACGCCTACGCTTATTTGACATGCGTTTGGATTAATGTCGCAGCTTTTCCAAAGTTTGGTGAGCGTGACGCGTCCACAGCTGTTTAGTTCATTTCTACGCCCATGTGCAGGCAAGACCAAGTCGAGCGAAACGGCCGCCAACGTGCTGGCATGCGTGTGCGTGCCAATTATTGGTGTAGTGATTTCGCAAGCGGCCCCACAAATAGCATGAGTCCTGTCGACCCACCCTCTCAAAAATAAGGGGAGTATTAGTTGCGGGTACCTGCCCAAAGGCACAAAATTGCCCATCCTAAGCACCATAGCCCCACCTATGACAGCTCATTGAATCCAACAGCAAGAATCCATAGATTGACGCATGACAAACAGCAAGGAACCTAAGGCCCATAACCATCATTGTTTGGAACAATGACAATTCAAACAACAGCCTAGAAGCCTCAAAAGCGTCAACATGTAAGAGTCAATTACTTCATAATATGATTTTAAGATGGCAATAGTAAGCTTAACAATTCGATTTTAAACACAATTTACTTTCATTAGAAACGTATAAAAAACATGGGACATTCCTATTGTAGTCGTAAAAGAAGTAAATCCAATGATTCAGCAGGTCAAACAAGATTTTTAAGGGGAAGTAAAGATAAATGCTAGTAAAAAGTCCATAGTACAAAACCACCAAATTCAAACAACCATACACAATTCGATTGAACCTCAAAGGACATTCACACAGTGGAGGAAAAACATTACTAAGAGCTTTTGAAGGATATACGAACCCCTGAAGGGAGTGGAACAAGAATGCCGGCACGGTTAGAAAGGCCACCGGAATGAGAAGCGCGCCAATCGTACCGCGTGACTCCAAGTCCGCGCTCCCTGGATCGCTCGCGCCGCAGCCTCTCCTCAGCGGAGAGGTTGCCCTCCTCGAGCCCCCCGCCGTCCGGGGGCCCGAAGAGCAGCTCCTGGCGTCGCTGGGCGGGGTCGAAGGTGAACACCTTTCGGTGGAGCGTGCCGTCAGGGCTGTACAAGAAGGCCACCCGCCGGTCATCGGGGCTGAAGCTGAGCGCCGTCGGCGCCTCGTAGCCCGGCAGCGGGTGCTGCACGATCTCCTCGACCGCCATGCCGCCGCACTCGACGACAACACCCTCCGCGCCGCCGGCCACCACAGCGTCCGCGAGGGGCATCCTGGTCCCCAGGCGCGGCTTCTTGCTGTTCTGCTGATCCGACCGCTCCGCCCCCGCTGTGTCGACCGATCGCATCGACCGCGACGCGCCGGGGCCTCGAGTCGACTCTCGGGGACCTGCTCTCGCCAGAAAATCCAAGAAAGATGCGATCGATCTTTCCGGCGGAGACCAGGCAAGACGGGGTGTTCCGCCGGAAGGTCGACAGGGGGGAGGGTCCCCCGGGGCGCAGGGAGCGGCGGCCGGAGCTGCGGCAGTGGCCGGGAGGAGATCAGAGACCCGCCGCTTCGGGATGGGGATGGGTGGGTTTGCCGTGGGTTTGGCAAATGGTTGGTCTGAGGAGGAATTTACAAGTTTGTTAGGGTTATTTTATTTTCTTTAGACTTTTTTTAAAAAAAGATATATTCTGGATTTTCCCTTGGGTTGTTTTCTTTGTTGCATTGGGCGGGTTGACTAGGTCCCCCAATCATATCCTCCATCTGGGTAATGCGGATAACAAAAAAATATTTTTGGATATTCAATTCAATATTTTGTTCGGATAAGAAATTTGAAATCGTTTGGTTGTTCTCATAGTTGACTTTTCTATTAAAAGGATAAGGAAAAATACATCTTAACATAATAACATCACAAAACCGAATCAAGAAAAATGGCAATATTTACAGACAACTATCGATGCTTGCTGTGGGCTGCGCAAATATGGAGGCCTGATCATGTTTGTTCTCCCACCGATGGCATGCAGTGATGCATCAAGCTCGTCTCCAACAGGTGCCGTCCATCGGATCCTGGCAGATAATGTTTGCTCGGGTCTGTTCAGCACACCAAACTGTGCCACACTTTGGATTTGCAGGATATGGTAAAACCGAAAGAGCAGGATCATCCCGAATCTCTATTGCAGTTACTTGCTCAATAGAGTACTATATATAGAAAAATCTGTTAGATTTGAGAAATTTCAGATTTTGCCCCTCAGCTTTTCAATTTTTGTCTTTAATACGTGTGACTTTTATTTGAAGCCATTAAATACGTTAACAAGCCATTTTCAATTTCTCACTTTAATTATTGACTAAAATGCCCTTCTTTTTCATCTCGCCTAGGTTTATTGGTATGTTTCATTTCTGAATACATTAATTCTTTCATAAAATGTAATGTTTGTAGTTTCTGGTATCCTGACTACTGCTGAAGGTCGATGTTAGGCGACAAACTGTTTCACACACTGTCAACAGAAACAACCATACCAGTTCAGTGCCTACACGATTTAACAAAAAGGCATCATATCACTAGCGTTTGCTGATATAATCCGTCAGATTACATGCCAGTTTTACATCCTCCAAGAGTCAAGCCGAAACCAAAAAGAGGAAGACCTAGCACTCTGTCACTCTGTCCCTCAACAACCACACTCAAGTCAAGTCAGCCACCTTTTTGCACTAGCCTTGTGATCTGTTTTGGCACTGATTTGATCCTGTCATTTGATGTCAAGGCTCTTCATCACCAGACACATGACATGGCACCTAACTCGACCTCTGAAACCAAGATCTGTGCCTGCTTCACCTTCAGCCTTCAGGGGTTTGCTGCTGCATGTCCGAGACTAAAGATCTCCACCCAAAGATGCTTGTGCTCGTTACTCGATCAACCTGTGGTAGCCGTGCCATTCCTCAGCTTCGCCTGCCCAGCAAAGGAGCAGGGGGCCATGCAAGGGTGCTAGCTACAACTCGTCGTCACTAGCTCCAGCGAGCAGAACGAAGCTGGGAAATGCCAAGGTTATGTCCCTGCATAGAATTCACAGCAGAATTCAGTTACCACTTGAGATTATGTCACGCGCATTTACTTGGAAGTGTCAACATGTTTCCAGACAAGCTAGGAAGACTTACTTTAGGTATGGAAGCGTCATGTTCTTCAGTAAAGCTGGGTTTTTACTTGCGAGACACTTCCATTCATCATGATCTATCTTCCCATCACCGTTGATATCCGCTTGCTTGAAGGTCTGTCAAAACTTGTGTCAGATATTATGTTGTGAACTCTCATCTCTTTGCATGCGTGGACCGAATTCAAAATGCAACCTTTGGCAAGTTTGCGAAGGAAATATGCTGAAAACTACTTAGGGATGCAGGTTCTCAATTTGTTGGATCATTGGGTTTCTGTCCAAATCTCCCTCAACTGAACTAAAATCTATGTCCATCCAAAGTAAAGAAAATGAACTAGCCAGAGGTACCCATTTGCATCCCAGTGTCAACAAAAAGCGTCATATTTACTTGACTAGCGGTGGACAGGTGGACCAAGAAGGCTGTAGAAGCTGAGCTGAAAATAACACTTCATCTTTCAACACTGTACCTGATCAACAATTTGCTCGACCGCCTCATCGGAAAGAAGTAGATCTGATTCGTTCAGAAGGGCAAGCACCATTTCCTTCAAATGCATGAATGTCAGTCAAAGATAACGTCTGGGTCGGTAAGATTCCTTTTTCAACGTTTTTTTATATGTAAGTAAGTCGAAATGGTTATCAGAGCCTAGTAATATAAGTTCATTTAACGAGCTCTAGGCACACGGAGCACTACTACTTGGGATACGAAGGCTTTGATGCTCTGCAATTAAGGCTTATTACTTTCTAGCATGGAGAGGCAATACTGACAGCTAGGATAGGCAGTAAGAATTTGCAACAGGTATGTGTTATATTGACAGCCTAGTATAGGAAATAAGATTCATATATTAAAAACAAATTATCTATAGGTACCCACCTCTTCACGTTCTATGCAGCCAGTCCCTCTCAGATCATAGAGCCGGAATGCAACTGCAAGAAGGAATATGTCAAACATGAGATGCTAAACAGAGAAGCAGCATGCGCTCCAAGAACAGAGCTCACGGTGTCGGGGTGATCTTACAGGTGATCTTCTCCGCCTCCGGCGTGTCGGGGTGGAAGATGTTGAGCGACCGAACGAACTCCCCGAAGTCGATCACGCCGTTGCGCTTCTGATCAAACAGATCAAATATCTGCATCATCGATTCATCGTAGAACACAGTGTCACCACCACCAAACACCACTGTTCCAACTAAGCCGAGTCCCACCAGAACATTATATCTTTTTTTTTTCTTTCAAAATAAGCTTCTCGGCGAATAGGTTCTTCTTCTTGCTGTTCCTGAAGAGCGCGAGCTGGAACTCCTCCTGCCAAGGAACGAACAGGGCGCGCAGTCGTTAGAAAGGACACAGCTCCTCGAAGCTTCGGATTCGCACGGCCATGGTTGATCAAACCGCGAGCACAGGGCAGGCGCGACGTACCTTGTGAATGAGCCCGTCTTTGAATATGGAGTGGCTGATCTTCCGGTACAGCTCGCGGAGGGCCTCCACCTCGTTGACGGAGACTGCAAACATCCAAGAAGCAGGGGAAGAAGGGCGTCAGGTGATGACCATGAGCATCGCCGCGATGACGACGATAACGACGACAACAGCAACCTGAACGCAACTAGTAATTACATGTGGTCTCCTTGGCCAAGATGACCGGATCCTCGTATCCGGAAGCCCGGCTGACGAACTGCTTCGACGACACGCAGCCCATGCTGGCCGGAGTCGGAAGGGTGAGGCCAAGATGGTCGGATCCTCGTATGCGGCAGCACCTGAACGCAAAAGGGGAGAAGCGCAATTGGATTGCCATCGACGCAACAACATTTAATCCAACCAAAAAGGGGCAGACATATATACTCGGACAACGATGTTTCAGCGGAAGAGTTCCGTCGTTGTTTCGTACACTAAATTTACTAAATTTATATGATCGGACCAGAAATCATGCGTTTTTGAAATCGAATGACCTAGCCTACAAGTGAGACTCAAAGGTTAACCTGGTTCGGATCCTCTCGAGGCGTAATACCCTACGTACAAAGGCGAGAGATCGATCATATGAATCTCGAGAACACGAGAGTACAATGCGAAAAGGCTCCGAACAGATCCGAGAGTCTCAAACTCGCGTGATGAGGGTGGTTTACAGGTGATGATTATCACTGTTACTCTATGTGTCTGTCGCGTATCTCGTTCGTTGTTTTTTCTCTCGTCTCTGGTTGCTCCTCCTCAGGTGTCCCTTATATAGATCGGACTTGAGTTGTCTTGATCGAACTATGGTTGGGATAATCGAACCAGGGTTTAAGCATCTTGTCACCTACGGAAGCGGATGACCCCTTGACAGGTGGGGCCACGATCTTCAGAGAGTCATGCTCTCTAGCATTAGGGACAGACGATCGGCGTCTCCCGTTCGTACCTTTGTTCATTGAAAGGGAACAGAGTTGCTTTACTGCTCAGTTTTACCGTCCGGAGGGTTGTTTCTCGTTCAACCGAGTAGTTGCAGAATCTTTCAGAATGCTTATCCTCTTCGCGTAACTGCACATCGCCAGAGATTCTGAATCGGCGTGTTTGCTGGAGCGATGACTGCTTCCCAGCGGTCGGCGGGCAAGTCCCGATCACAGGATCCCGATAGCTCGAGTCTCGACCCCTGGGGGTTGGGACGATTACACCTCCGTCTTTGGGCCTTGACGAGGCTTCCCGACCGTTAAGGCCGGGCCGCCTTTGTGAAGTCTTTGGTGGGTCGCTGAATTGCGGACCGTAGGTGGGCTGCGTCGTATGATTTGATCCGTTGGTACCTGAGGTATACTATCCTGACAAATTCCTCCTCACCGAATTCAGGAAGGAAGCCGTCAGGGTCAGCAGGGCGCGCACGAGGCGATCGAGGGAGACGGATCGGTCCCTCGGGTCCAGGAGATGACGACGGAAGGAAGAACCTTCAAGAAAGAGGAGGACAACGACGAGGGGAGGGAGAGACGGTGAGATATCAACCGAACCCAACCGGGCGCCACAGCGACAGCCTTTTAGGCAACGGCTCCTCCTCCAGGTTCACCATAGCAGGACGGCGCCACGGACATGGACAGGAGGAGCGAGCAAGCGAGCCCCCAGGTGCGGGTATTTATGCTTGCGCGTCCGAAGGGACGCCACGCCACCTAACAGCGATCGATAGGTTTCTTTCCGGGGTCGGGTTGTCTGTTTGCACAGGCAGGGCGAGGGAGAGTTGACTTATTTTACACGAGCAGGGATCGATCATCTTCATCGCACACGTTTGACGTAATAAATCGCGCGGCCTTGTTCTTATTCAAAACGTCACCTGTCATTACGTACTCGAGATGGAAACAACGTACTAGTATTTATACTAGAAAAACTGCGCGCCAATTGCCGCATTTTTTTTTGTATGTTTTTGTTTTGCACCTCTAGTTGAAGCAGTATATTTTAAATTTATTATTTAACAAATAGAAGTATAGTTGCTTTGATATAGATGACAAAGTTCCATTAACATAAGTCTTCAAAGAATAAGTGTGATCTTTGTTATCTATAAAATATTTAATAAAAAGTAGCATCGATACACTTTTAAAAAAGTATTTTTAAAACAAATTATTTTAAATTTTGTAACTTAATAAATTTAAAATTATTTCTAATTTATATTGACAATGTTTGATTAAAACATTGCATTCAAATCTATTAATTTTTTTGAGATCAGAGTTGTAAGCGGGAAAAAGATTGAATCTTAGTTCTAATAGTAATCAAGGAGCATTTTTAAGAGATAAAACAATTTAAGTTATCTAAATATACATTTTCATTACATATAAAGATCTTTAATTATAACATATACTTGCAAGACATAGAAGTAGAATAAATTTATAATAACTTCTCTTATATCTTTTTGAATAGTTGTATTGAATCTATAGCAAAAGTAAATTTGATTTAACAAAATAGTTACAACTAATTTCTTATATCTATGCCATTGTCCATATGTATTACCACATACTCCCTCCATTCCTAAATTATTGTTTACCGTTGATTTTCAAAATCATCTTTAACTATTCAACTTATCTAAAAAAATTAATTCAAATATGTAAAATTTTAAGTTGTGATTCAAATAACTTTAATGATAAAGCAAATTATAATATATGAAATTTATAAAAAAATTAAATATGACCATAGTCAAAATTTATGTTAAATCTGAAAAAGCTATGACGATGGCACGGTCGTTCATACCTGATCACGCCGAGTAAAAGTACGCTCCTGCATTGACCGGGAAAAAGATTTTTTTCTTCTTTCTAATATCCACTCGACTTAATATTTTTTAAGGTGATGTGGCACAACGAGGGTTGAGAGAACGTTTGCGCTTTCCTAAATTATTGTTTACCGTTGATTTTTAATATCATGTTTGACTATTCAATTTATTTAAAAAATTAGTTCAAATATGTAAAATTTTAAGCTGTGATTCAAATAACTTTAATGATAAAGCAAATTATAATATATGAAATTTATTAAAAAAATTAAATATGACCATAGTCAAAATTTATGTTAAACCTGAAAAAGCTAGGACGATGGCATGGCCGTTCATGCCTACTTCCGTCGAGTAGAAGCACGCTCCTACATTGACCGAGGAAATAATTTTTTTCTACTTTCTAATATCCACCGTTAGATTTTAATTCGACGGTTAATATTTGTTAAAGTGATGTGGCGTAACGAAAGTTGAGAGAACACTTGCGATTTAATATATAAAGATATTGTCGGTGTTCTGACCACCAGCATTGTACGAAAATACGATTGCAGGGGTGGTGTGCCTTCATATTCGATATGGCCTAGTCTACGGGAGACTCAAGAGGATTTTTTACCTGGTTCGGGCCACCTCGAGCGGTGTAATACCCTACGTCCAGGGAGTGGATTATCTCGATGATAAGAGTACAAGGGGTTCGAATTCTCTCTTCGCGAGAGGATCCGGTGCGGATCGAGAGTGCTTGGAGCACGTATGAGTGGGGTTGCTCGCGAGAAAGGATGCGGTAGCCCTGGAAACTGGTCATGTTTGCCCTTTTTCTACCACTCGTTTTTTTCTTTTTTCCTCGTCGTCCCCGGGCCCCCTTTATATAGGGCAGTCTGGGGTTACAAGATGGTGAGCCCTACGTGATCCTGCCGTCTCGCTAACAGAGGTGGGTCCTCCACTGTCGTCGCCATCATTCGTTTTGCCCATGCGCGGGCGTGGCCCTTCGCGTCGCGCGTAGCGGCGGGCACTGTAGCGGCTGTCCGGCATTGTTGTGTCAGCACAGTGCCATCGGGTCTTGTCCGTTGACTGTCGCGGCTTCTGCTGGAGTGTCATCGTGGTGAAACTCGTCCCGTCTCGTCAGGGCGGTTGGCGGTTGGCCGCCGGAGTAAATACGTCATAATGTCGTACCTACCTCCCAGGGGTCGGTCTTCGGAGGTCGGCGTCTCCGTGTCTTGATGCAGCTTTCGTAGATCGCCTTGGGAGTCGGACCGCGCGCCCGAATGCTGTCCTCCGACCCCTAACTCGGGGTCTTGCGCGTACGAGTATGGGCCGTCAAGTACCTGGGGTACATGATCCCGACAGTAGCCCCCGAGCCTGGCGCTGTTTGCGACCTCTAGTCGAGGCGACGCTGGGCTGGTCATTTCCGAGGTCTGTTCTGATCCTACGGCGTAGCCTCCGTGCCCTCGAGTGATCCGAAGGGTCAGTCGTGGGCTGAAGAGTTGTGCGAACCATTATTCGTCTATGGTTGATCCTACGGGGACGCGCGAGCGCGCCCGTAGGGTGTAGCCCTCGAGCCCCCGAGCAATCCGAAGGGTCGATCGTGGGCGGAAGCACTGTGCGAACCATCATTTGTCGATGGTGGGTCCTTTGGGTACGTATGAGCGTGCTCTATGGGTCCAGCCCCCGAGCCCGGAGGCGATCCGGGGGGCTGGCCATGCGTCGTTCCGACCGTCGGGGTCGAGCCGAGGTCGTTCTCGGTCTTTTCTTCGATAAGCCACCTAGGACGGGTCGGTTCGATGTGGTCCCTGTTCATGATCAGCATTGCACCTAGACCAAGGCCATGATCAGCGCCCGATCGTGTGAATCGGTCACGCGGCCTCGGCTGTCGATCAGCCGACCGTAGGGGGTTTCGTTTGCGTGCACGCGTCGTTCCGACCGTCGGGGTCGGGCCAAGGTCGTTCTCGGACTTTTGTTCGGTAGGACGCCTAGGACGGGCCGGTTCGATGCGGTCTTTATCCATGATCAGCATCGCGCCTAGGCCCGCGGCCATGATCAGCTCTCGAACGTGTGAATTGGCAACATGGCCTCGGCTTGTCGATTAGCCTGTCGTGGGAAGCTTCATTCGCATGCTTCCCCTTATTCGGACGCATCGTGAAGGTCACGGGAATCGGACGGCTTCCGCACCTCCACGTGGAGGGCGATCATACCGTTTGGGAATTTCAATCGCCGGTCGATCTGAGCGGTTAATTTGAATTCGAATGGACGGCATCGGTGACGTGGCGGTTCGCGCGCCCGCGTCATGTCGTCTGCCAGTGGTACTCTGGCAGCCGTCTTGTCGGAGTAACGTTGGCGCCCTGGCCGCAGCAGATGCGACGAGGTGTGGCCCGGGCCCGCTTGTCTGCGGGTCGGGTGCGGGTCGGGGCGCGAGCCCACGATCGCGCAGTTACTCCCACGATCGATCGTGGGCGGCGCTGTAACTGCGCGGGCCGTTTAAAAAGAGGGGTACGGTAACTTCGCGTTTTCACCTAGCCTCCCTGCTTCGTCTTGAGCCTTCTGTCGCGCGCGAGAGCTCGTTAGCTCCGCCCTTCGCCTTAGCGTCGCTAGGTTCGATGATCGCCGTCATTCCCGTTCGCGCTTCCCCGCGTTCGCCGTCGTTATCCTCATGATGTCCGAGTGGGAGCCTTCGACCGTCGACGACGCCCTGCTCACGAGGTGGAGCGTCGTCGGGATGATCCCGCCGAAGGAGTCGACCGGTTGGGTGGCCGGCTTCTGCCACGTCGCGCCCGTGCCGCCGCCAGGGAAGATCGTCAGCTTCCTGGCCTACCACGAGCGTGGGCTGGGGCTGCTGGTCTCGAGCTTCTCCGGGGCGTCCTTAACCAGTACGGCGCTCGGCTTCACCAGCTTGCGCCGAACGGGGTCCTCCACGCCTCCGTCTTCGCGACGCTCTGCGAGGCGTACCTGGGTATCCGGCCCAGTCTTCTGTTGTGGAGGTATTTCTTCCTCGCCAGTCTCTAGACGTCGAAGGAGACCGGGGTCGGGAAACGCGTTTGCGGCGTCAGCATCATGCTCCGGACCAGGGAGTCCCAGGAGTACATCGAGGTCGACTTGAAGACCTCGTTGAAGGGCTGGAGGAAGTCCTGGTTCTACATCAACAACGCCGACCCCCAGCTCCTGCCCTTCGAGGACTTGGTGCCTGAAGTGCTGGGGTCGTGGAAGTCGAAGCTCTCGGCGGTCGAGGTCGAGTCGATTCGGCTGCACCTGGAGGCGATCCGGCGCCTTCGGGAGCAGGGGCTGACCAGGACGATGGTTTTCAGCGTTGCCATGCGACGTCGGATCATGCCGCTGCGCCGCCGATTGCACAGCATCGGGGAGTATGAAGGGCCGAATGACGAGACCTGCGAGGTGCGCGGCCGGCCTCTCTCCGACAAAGACGTCCTCGCCCGGACCTCGACGGCCTTCAAGGACGCCGAGGGCAGCCTGAACCGGAGGCCCCGTCCCCACGATAGGGATCACCACCAGCTGGTAAGTTTGGATTTCTTGCGTCATAGTAGTCATCGTCGCGTGGGGTTCACCGCTGGCACCTTTCAGGGTCTGCTGGTGGTCGCGGCTGCGACGGAGGCCGCGACCAGCTTCGTCGCCGCGCCGCAGCGAAGAGCTGAGTCTAGCTCAGCGGCGGTGCCGAGGCCGAGGAGGACAGAGTTCCTGGACTACTTGTCTAGCGGTGCGGGACCCGCGGCTTCGGTCGCGAAGTCGGTGGCGGGGTCGTCCCGCGGCCCGAGGACTGAGGGCGGCTTGACGGCGGGCCAGAGTGTGGCCGCTTTGGAGGAGGCGGCCGCAGCTGCTGCCACTGAAGAGTCCGACCCCTTCGAGGGTCTCACTCCTCGTTCGACGAGGAGCGGCAGGAGCAGGGGTCGACGGCGAAGAGGGCGAGGTCGACCCCTTAGAGGCGATGACCGTCAGCTCCGGGAGCCCAGTCGACTCCCTGCCTCGGGCGGCGGAGGTGGCCACGGCAGAGCCGGCCCAGGCGTCGGCTATCCCCTCCTCGTCGGGGAGCCGACCCCCGCGACGCCCGATCGTCCGGATTCGTCGGCGATCGGCGAGGTGAGCCTTCTGCGGCTCCATTTTGCTTTTTGTTTCTTGATTAACCGAGTTCCTTCGTAATTAGGGCCCCGACGTCGACGGGGACGCCACGGGAGGCCGCCGTCCGGCTTGACGGGAGGATCCATTTTGCTTTTTGTTTCTTGATTAACCGATGGGAGTTCGCTCACCCATCGTCCGGCTGGCTGCTTGATGGAGTCGTAAATCCGTGGCTTCAGCCCTTGTAGTATCATCCCGTTGGCCCGTTGGACCTGCCCATTCGTCCTTGGGTGCGCCACGGAGGCGAAGTCCAGGCGAATGTGGTACTTGTCGCAAAATTTTCGGAATTGCCGACCGGTGAATTGCGCGCCGTTGTCGGTAATGATGGAGTTCGGAACCCCGAACCGATAGATGATGTTGCGGATGAACCCGACCGCCCGGGTTGAAGTAATCTTTGGCACCGGCTCAGCCTCGATCCACTTGGTGAACTTGTCGACGGCGACGAAATGAAGGGTGAAGCTGTCGGGTGCCCTTTTGAACGGTCCGAGGATGTCGAGTCCCCAGACAGCAAAGGGCCAGGCGATCGGAATCGTCTGGAGCTCCTGGGCTGGCAGGTGCGTCTGCCGCACATAGAACTGGCAACCTTGGCAGGCTCGGACGAGCTTTTCGGCGTCGACCACTGCCGTCGGCCAGTAGAAACCTTGTCGGAAGGCCTTGCCGATAAGGATTCTGGGTTCGGCGTGGTGACCGCAGATGCTTGAGTAGATATCGTCGAGCAGGTGCATGCCCTCCTCCTAAGGAATGCAACGCTGCAGTATACCACTCGTGCTTTGTTTGTAGGGCTCGCCGTCCGAAATGACGTGGGCCTTGGCCTATCGTGCGATCTTCCTGGCTTCGTTGGGGTCAACCGGAAGAGCGTCGTCTTGAAGGTGAGCGAAGATATCGCGGGACCAGTTGGGGGCGAGGGCCATGACCTCTGCCCTCGGGCCTGGGGTCGGCTCACCGCTCGTGCCCTCGGTGGGCGGACCCTCGACGCTCCTGATGGACGGTTTGGCGAGGACTTCGAGGAAAACGCCGTCGGAGACCGGTTCACGCTCCGAGCCCAACTTGGCGAGGGCGTCGGCGGCCTCGTTGTTCCGACGTAGAACGTGATGGAGTTCGAGCCCGTCAAACTTGTCTTCGAGTTTGCGAACCTCTTGACAGTAGGTCTCCATCTTCGGATCTCGGCAGCTGGAGGTCTTCATGACTTGACTGACGATTAGCTCGGAATCGCCCTTGACGTAGAGCCGATGAACGCCGAGGGTGATGGTCATTCGCAGGCCTTGAAGAAGCGCCTCGTACTCAGCCGCGTTGTTGGAGGCGCGAAACTGCAGCTGCAGTACGTAGCGGAACTTGTCTCCCCTCGGGGAGATCAGGACGACCCCAGCTCCTGCGCCCTTGAGCATGCAGGATCCGTCAAAGTATATCGTCCAGTACTCGACGCTGCCAGGGGCAGGCGGTTCCTGAGCCTCGGTCCACTCGGTGACGAAGTCGGCCAGGGTCTGGGACTTGATGGCCTGCCGAGGGACAAAGACGACATCGAGCCCCCCGAGCTCCACTGCCCACATGGCTATGCGCCCGACTGTGTCTTTGCCGCTGACAATCTTCTCGAGTGGGAAGCCGGTGACCACCTGGACGAGGTGGCTCGTGAAGTAATGCCGCAGCTTGCGGCTCGTGATGAGGATGGCGTAGATCAGCTTCTTCACCTGGGTGTATCGAGTCTTGTCGTCGCCCAGCACCTCGCTGATGAAGTAGATAGGTCGCTGGATGGATAGAGCCCGACCCTCCTCGCTCCGTTCGATGACGAGGACGGTGCTGACGACTTTCGAAGTAGCCGCAATATAGAGGAGGAGGGTCTCCCCCGGGGTCGAGGACGTAAGGATTGGCGGCGACGAGAGCAGGGTCTTGAGCCGGTCGAAGGCTTCCTGGGCCTCGGCCGTCCAGGTGAACCGCTCCGCTTTTCGTAGCAGTTGATAAAAAGGCATCGCCTTTTCGCCAAGCCTTGAAATGAAGCGGCTGAGGGCTGCCAGGCAATCGGTTAGCCTCTGGACACCCTTGACGTTGCTGATGGGCCCGAGGTTGAGGATGGCGGAGATCTTCTCGAGGTTCGCTTCAATCCCCCGTTCGGAGATGACGAAGCCAAGCAGTTTGTCCGAGAGCACCCCGAAAACGCATTTTTCGGGGTTCAGCTTGATTCGATAGCGCCGGAGGTTCGCGAACGTTTCCTCCAAATCTTGGATGAGGTCGGAGGCCTGCCGAGTCTTGATAACGATGTCGTCGACGTAGACCTCCAGATTTCGACCCAGCTGGTCGTTGAAACACTTCTGCATGCAGCGCTGCTACGTGGCGCCGGCGTTCTTGAGCCCGAACGGCATCGTGACGTAGCAGAAGGATCCGAAGGGCGTGATGAAGGACGTGACCGACCGGTTGGACTCGCGCATGGAAATCTGGTGATATCCAGAATACGCATCGAGAAAAGCTGAGGGTTTCGCACCCGGCGGTGGAGTCTACCACTTGATCGATGCGCGGGAGAGGGAAAGAGTCCTTCGGGCAGGCCTTGTTGAGACTCGTGTAGTCAACGCACATCTTCCATTGCCCAGTCTTCTTTTTCACGATTACAGGGTTGGCTAGCGACTCATGGTGGTAGACCTCTTGAATAAACTTGGTGTCTAGGAGCTTCGTCAATTCTTCTCCGATAGCCCGACGCTTCTCATCGTCGAAACGCCGGAGTCGTTGCTTGACAGGCCGAGAGCCCGCAATAATGTCAAGGGAGTGCTCGGCTACTTCTCTCGGGATGCCGGGCATGTCCGAGGGTGCCCAGGCGAAGACATTCCGATTCCAGATGAGGAAGTCGACGAGCGCGTTTTCCTATTCGCAGGAGAGCGCTGTTCCGACCCTGGCCTTCTTGGAAGAGTCGGTGGGGTCAAGAGCCACCTCCTTGGAGTCGTCAGCGGGCTTGAAGGAGCTCGAAGACAAGGCCTTGGAGTCGAGCGTCGGGGCCGACCTCTTGGCCCTGCGGATCTCGTCCAGCTGGGCCGGGCCAGATCGGGAGGCGGCCAGCTCAAAGCTTTCCTGTTCACACGCCAGGGCGTGTTGGAAGCGCGACGAGACCGTGACGACGCCATTCGATCCGGGTATCTTCAGGTTCAGGTAGATGTAGTTGGGGATGGCCATGAACTTCGTGTAGCATGGTCGGCCCAGGATGGCGTGGTAGGAGCTGATGAAGTCGACCACCTCGAAGGTGAGCGACTCGGTCCGAAAATTGATCCGATCACCGAAAATCGCGTAGCCCCCGAGGACGACTTCGTGAAACGAAGCGTGGCTTGGGCAGAGGTCGGCCTCCGCCAGCTTCATCGCCCAGAAGGCGTCAGCGTAGAGAATGTTGAGGGCGCTCTCTCCATACATGAACACCTTCAATAGGCGTACGGAGCCGACGATGGGGTCGAGCACCAGCGGGAGGCGCCCGGGTTGCGGGACATGGTCCGGGTGGTCGGCCCGGTCGAAGGTACCACCGTTCATATGCTGGATTAGGTATGAGATCAACACTGACAGTTGTCGAAGAAGCGACAAATTTTTGTGGTGCCGGTGTGGAGCCATCAACATAGCCCAGGAGCTTTGAGCTGCGGAGATAGGGGAGAAGCTGTGCACGCCATAGGATGAAGTTGGTCTTTGTCAGGTGGATTGTAACAGCATGATGAAGTGAAATGGAGCAAAGGTTGTAGTGGAAGACATGGATGCGGTGGAGTACGTGGTGGTGGAGGAAGAAGATGATGAGGTTGTCATCTTCAAAGAAAAATCCGTGGCTCTGTTACCATGTTAATGTTTGGTGCTAATTGACCTCTTGGATCGTGGTTCATTTATATAGAGGCAGTAAATCAAGAGGAGACGCAGTTCTTAAAATAGAGCAAATCTAGAGAAGACACAGCTCCTAAAATAGAGATAACCTTCTATGTTTAACAGCAAGATTATCCCACCACTATATACAGATGAATACGGACGCGGCGAAAATATTTTCGTCTATTTTTCTTTCTTAATTAATTATGGACACCAGGACGTAGCACATGGTACAGTGTTTCCTGGATCTTGGAAGAACCCCCTTTTTCATGCATGGAGCTTATTTGGCACGGGCGAATAGCAGGGCTGCCTAACTTCCGCAGAGCTGCCGCCTCCCCTGGATGTCGAGACTAAAGTGTAGGGCGTATCTCTTTTGTATATCAAGAAAGATTCAGCTAAAGAACTTAAGGGTATTGTCATGCAACCACAAAGTGCACACATGGTGCATGTTTGATTGGTGCCTTGTATTGCCACCTTCTCGCATGTTTTTTGAACAGCTGTTTGGTTCCTTTTCAGTTACTACTATCAAATTTTACCCGCGCGAGCTTCTAATCGTTCTGTGCTGTACCTAACCTTGTTAGTGCCAACTGCCAACCCAACACGGTTATCGTGCTTATTTGTCCGCCGCCACCACCGGAGATGTTCGGCTCCCGGCGCACGTGTGCGTGTCCTGCAGCAGCTCTCAACATCAGCCGTCCAGTCTGAAATATTGATGGTACTCAGAGGAACAAAAGCCCCTCACATTCTCAACCGTCCGTCTCGATCATCAGTAAGCTCATGAGTGCCGGCTACTGACAGCCTCTTGTCACACCCGGTTTTATGATTAAAACCGAATGACCCTTTATGTATGTCCAGGAATAAGTTTCATACATAAAGTGACCTTATAAATGGTAAAGCAGAACAATGTCTCGAATAACTAACTATTACAAGAATAGACTAAGAGTCTTATCAAATTACAAACCAAACAGCGGAAACGAAACGAAAGAAATTGGGCTCCACAGGCAGTTGACCGAATAGCTCGCCTAGACGTCGGCTCCAGGGTCTTCAAAGTTCTCCCAGGGTTCTCTCTCTACTGAGCAGCAATTATAAAAGCAAGATTGAGTACGGGTGTACTCAGCAAGTGTGGGAAGCATATGACATGTGACAATTATCAAGGAACAGACAATATAGGTTTTAATTGCATAAAAGCACACATTAGAGACAATTTCTATTAAGCACCTAATTACTAAGTGAAAGATTTCGTACCTACGAACAGTAAAATGAGTAACAGAATTAGATCACAGTCTCCCACTGTGATTTACCAATCCAAACCAATACCAATACTATTACTAATTTCCGCTAATCATGTGAGGGTCCATGCAATGCTCATGACCGTGAGCACGGCTGTCAAGACTGTTTTACACTCTGCAGAGGTTGTACGAATTTCCCTACGAGTAGTGATTTCATCCCCTGTTGCCAGGTGACTAAAAAGAATCTCCATTATGCCTGTGCCGTCGCACTCGCACACTTTCGTTGGTGTGAGGGGCAAGAGATCACTACAAGGCTTTTCCATAACTTCCGGCAGCTTGTACGTGCCCACTAAGGTTTCACCCATCGGGCACTAACCGGAACCCG
>BCLF01000092.1:20832-47980 GCA_001602275.1 Zoysia japonica
GCGCGAGGAGCGGCGCGGCGGTTGCGGGGCGGCGGCGCGCGGCTGGGAGGAAGAGAGGGCGACGGGGGGTGCTGGGCTGGGTCGGCGCGGGAGAGAGAAAGGGGAGTGGGCCGGTGAGCTGGGCTGCGCGCGAGAGAGTGGGCCGGCTGGGGAGAGAGGGAGAGGCGGCCCAAGGGAGGGTTTTCTTCTTATTTTTTTTATTTCTTTCTTCTATTTCTCTTATTTTTCTTCTTTAATTCTTAAGCTTGTTGATTACTATTTATTTTTTCCATTAATTATTTCAATTATATGCAATGACATGAAATGCTATGCACTTCTAGCAAATTTATTTTTAAAAGAATTTTTAATCTAGTCTAAATTGTGAAATGTATTTAAATTTTAAAATTTTAATATTTGAAATGGTTCGAAATTTTGTGTGTCACACCTCTCGATCGTCGCCGTCATCAGGAGCAGCAGCAGTGTGCACTGTGGCTACGTACCGGCAGCTCGATCTCAGCCACCAAAAGTTCGTCGGATCCCTACATCGAGTAGACGTTAGTATAATATTGAATCGATGACCTGTTCTGTTGATTCTACGTGTCCTGAGAGGCAGAAAAGATTCAGATCACTAGCTCTACGATAATGTAGGAGTACCGTACCGTAACAGAAAAGATTCAGCATGCCTATCCAATTTCCGGCAAATTAGATTCATATCATTATAATTTTGTAAACTTTGAAATATATCATCGATGTGTCGATGACATATGGGACTCTGCAAGTAAATGACACGTGGGTCTGAATGTCATATTTTAAATTTCACAAAATTGTAATGGCATGTATCAAATTAATCCAATTTCTTCAGACTTCTGACGTTTATGCACACAGCTCGGTTCCGCGTTTGGACATTTGGTCGAACGACGGTGATGTTCTTCTCTATACAACGTAGGATGAAATTATATTTGCTCAATAAAAAAAGCAATCACGAGCTATCTTAAGTAGTACTAAGGGCTCTTTTAGTAGAGCTTTCAGCTTCTAATTCTTTGAATTCACTCTTGATTTATATTGAACACTTCAACAATTTAGTTCATCAGCTTTTCGCACATAACAATAGCTTAAACACCACTGTACTTACTACCAGATTTATAAATGGTCTTAGAGAGGATATAAGAGCAGTTGTTGTTATACAACATCCTTCGGATTTGAATACTGCGAGTTCTCTTACTTTATTACGAGAAGAGGTGTTGACTCATCAACCTCGCGGAGATTGGAAGAATTTTGCTTCAGGATCTTCTAGCTTCAAAAGTAACAGTAGAGTTACTGCTTTACCTCTGCCCCCACCACCATCATCCAAACCCAGTACACCTCGAGTAGAAGAAAAAAGGGGAACAGAAGGTTCCAAGAGTAAGCTGGGGGAAGACAGATTGTCAGCCTTGAGAAGCTATAGAAGATCAAAAGGGTTATGTTATACATGTGGAGAGAAATGGAGACTTAATCATAAGTGTGTTGCATCAGTACCTTTACATGTGGTGAAAGAAATGTGGGCAATAGTGCATGAAGATGCTACTAGTAATGCAACACTCAATTAGTCACAACTAGCAGAAGAGCAGGCCTTGGCTATCTCATTGCAAACAGTTCAAGGCACTGAATCTAGCAAGATCATTAGGTTGAGAGGATTTTTGGGAAACAAGGAACTGATGATTCTAGTGGATTCAGAGAGTTATGCTAGCTTTATCAGTGAAAAAGTGGTGAAATCAATGACCAATCTCAGGAAGCTATCACAACCTATCAGAGTGAGAGTAGCTGATAGGGCCACCCTGAACTGTCAATGGGAACTATCTGATTGTACTTGGTTCTGTTTGTAACCAACTTTAAGGTTTTGTCCTTAGGTTGTTATGATGTAATACTTAGAATGGATTGGTTGGAGAAGTTCAGTCCCATGAACATACATTGGGCATCAAAATGGATGGAATTCCAATACAAGGGACAGCTAGTCAAGTTACAAGGCATTAAATCTTATACTTCTCACTGTCAAGAGGTTACCATGCACAAGCTAGAGAGTTTATTCAAACAAGGGGCTGTGTTACAAGTAATTGAGTTATGTCTGCAAGTGAACAAGGATATAGAATCTAAACTGCTGCCTGAAATCCAGACTTTAGTCCAAGAGTTTGCTGACATATTTGATAGTCCAAAGTGGTTGCCACCTAAGAGAGGTTGTGACCATCAAATCCCTCTGTTGCCAGGAACTCCACCATTCAGCATAAGGCCTTATAGATACAGTCCTGAGCAAAAAAGTGAGATTGAGAAACAAGTGGCTGAACTGTTAGACAATGGAGTAATTCAACACAGCTCAAGTCCATTTGCATCTCCAGTACTTCTAGTTAGAAAGAAAAGTGGAAAATGGCGAATGTGTGTGGACTACAGGAAGCTGAATGCATATACTGTAAAGAATAAATTTTCATTGCCGATATTTGATGAGATAGTAGATGAGTTGGCTGGTGCTACAATATTTAGCAGACTGGATTTGAGATCAGGATTCCATCAGGTCCGAATTAAAGAGGGTGATGAGTACAAAACAGCATTTTAAACCCATAGTGGTCACTATGAGTATAAGGTGATGCCATTTGGCTTGACAGGAGGACCAGCTACATTTATAGGAGTTATGAACACTCTACTAGCTCCTATGTTGAGAAAGAGTGTGGTTGCATTTTTGGATGATATACTAATTTACAGTACTAGTTTGGAGGAGCAACTGGTGCATGCCAGGCATGTGTTTGAGTTAGTGAGGAAGCATCAATTCTTTATCAAGTTGTCTAAATGTCTATTTGCTCAGAAGGAACTTGAGTTTCTGGGACATGTTATCAGTGCTCATAGTGTTAGTACTGCTCCATCCAAGATTGTGGAGATTAAGAATTGGACTGAACCCACCAATGTGAAGGAGCTTAGAAGCTTTTTCGGTATGGCAGGTTATAACCGCAAGTTTGTTAGAGGTTTTGGAATCATTAGTAAATCACTAACCAATCTTCTCAAAAAGGGGACTTAATATAATTGGACAGCAGAAGCTCAAGCAGCCTTTGTGGCACTGAAGGAGGGCATTGCTGTCAGCCCCAGTATTGGCTTTACCGAACTTTCAAAAGCAATTCATTATTGAAACTGATGCTAGTGAAAAAGGAATTGGAGCAGTCCTTCTACAAGATGGTCACCCTTTGGCTTTTATCAGTGGAGCTTTGTCTCCAAAGAATCTGGGTCTCTCAGTCTATGAGAAGGAATGTTTGGCAATTCTATTTGCTATTGAACACTGGAGACCATACCTCTTGCATGCTGAGTTCCTCATTAGAACAGACCATAAGAGTTTGATTCACTTAACAGATCAGAGGTTGTCTATTGCTATGCAGCAAAAGGCTTTTACTAAGTTACTAGGATTGTAGTACAGACATCCCGCCATTGAGTCTAATCCTTCTTTAATTGGTTCCTTGGCAATATCTACATTTACACTAAATTGGTTGCAGGAAGTGGTAGAAGGCTATCAGCAGGATGAGAATGCTCAGAAACTGATTGCATTGCTCTCCACTGGTCACAAACATGAGCACTTCACCTTGCAAGATGGTCTTCTTTGTTATCACAACAGAATTTGGCTGGGTAATAATCAGTTGCTGTAAAACAAAGTGATGCATGCCTTGCATTCTAGTCCTGTTGGAGGACATTCTGGTTTTCCTGTAACTTTCAGAAAAGTAAAAGGGTTGTTTGCTTGGCCAAAACTTAAAAATTCAGTCAAGACATTTGTTGCTCAGTGTGCTATCTGCCAGCAAGCAAAGCCAGAAAGGGTCAAATATCTAGGTCTGTTATTACCTCTACATGTACCAGATCAAGCTTGGCAAGTAGTGTCTCTTGATTACATTGAAGGATTACCTCAGTCCTATTCCTATAACTGCATATTGGTTGTGGTGGATAAATTCTCCAATTATGCACATTTCATAGCTCTATCACATCCCTTTACTGCTCAGAGTGTGGCTGCAGCATATATGGACAATGTGTATAAGCTTCATGGAATACCCAAATCAATCATCTCTGATCGAGACAGAATTTTTACCAGCAGCTTTTGGCAAAATCTGTTCAAGCTAACTGGAACTCAGCTATCTATGAGCAGTTCATATCATCCCCAAAGTGATGGACAAACGAAACGAGTTAACCAATGCTTGGAAGCTTATCTCCATTGTTTTGTACATGCATGTCCCAAGCAGTGGAAGAAATGGTTGTCTCTCGCAGAGATTTGATATAATACGAGTTATCACTCTTCTTTGAACAAGACTCCTTTTGAGGTTCTATATGGGCAACAACCTAAGCATTTGGGGCTAGATACTGCTGAATCTTGCACAGTTCCCGATGTCCAGGAATGGCTGGCCGAACGCAATACTATGGTCAAGCTGTTGCAGCAGCAGTTACAACGTGCCCAGCAACAGATGAAGGCGTAGAACTGAACGAGTGTCTCAAGTTGGAGAATGGGTTTATTTAAAATTACAACCCTACTATGTCCAAAAGTCAGTGGTTCACAGGGCAAGCTATAAGCTATCTTTCCGCTACTTTGGTCCATATCAAATTATTGATAAGATCAACCCTGTGGCATACAAACTTTAGCTTCCTGCCTCTAGCTCTATTCATCCGGTGTTTCATGTTTCATAATTGAAGAAAGTTATAGGCAATACTGTTCCGGTGAGTTTTACACTACCTGATGATACTGATGCCTCTGTCCTTCCTGATTCACTGCTGGATCATCACCTCCGCCGCCGTGCTGGAAGATTGGTTCCTCAGGTGTTGGTGCGTTGGCAACAATGGCCAACATCTATGGCTACTTGGGAAGATGAAGTTGAGTTCTACGTCAAGTTTTCTCACTTCACGGCTCGAGGACAAGCCGTGCTTCAAGGGGGAGGGGATGTCAACAACCCTAGTCTAGGTGCAGCGGTGGAAGACAAGGATGAGCAGAGCAAGGCAGAAGGCGGGAGCATGGCGGGCAACGATGAAGTTCAAAACGAGCAGATCGCGTGCAAGAGGAGGCTCAGCACTCGCTACTTCGGGGAGATGTGGTCCAACAAGTGATTGGCCCAATGGGCTTGTAATAATCGACTATATGAACCTTTTCTGACTTGGGAGAGGGGGTGAACGGGGAGGGAGGAAAACAGAACCCGGTCGGTTGTGGCGATGGCGGCGGAGACTCTGTGTTCCGGCGAGGTTTGATTGTGATCACTACTCCAGAGATCCTCGAAATAAGAGCTCCCATTCTCCTCACAAATCGTCGGCCTAACCTCCTCGCGTCATCGTCTCCAGCAGCCAGCAGCCGCCATGTGGCCTGCCATGCCATCCTCCGGGTGACCAACAAATCAGATCTCTCTGGGAAGAAATGGGAATTGAATCATTCACGGCGTGGCTTCATCTTAGCTGGGGAACGCCACTACCGGCAGCCAAGGTAGTCCAATGCATGCCTGCATTGTCGTCGTCGTCGCTGTGCTGCCCTGTTCCTGGTTAGGTCTACCATGCATGTCGTGTCGACTCCTTGTCCCCATTGCTCACCCTCACTTCTCATCACCTGACGGTTTTCGACGCCGTTCCGTTCGTAAAGGATCCGGGGTCGAAGCTTTGGATGGCTGAAAATGCATGTACTGATGTACAGGACCGCCTGTACGGGCACCTTATATTTATGGTATTCGAGCAAGACTCATCGTCGAAGTCGAAGGTCTCTCCCCTCCCGTTCAACTTTCCCAGCACGTTTACAATGTGGACGAAAATGCTTTGATTTGGGACCCTCTCCCAAGTTTCTCTAGCCTCGGGTAACTCCGTCTTTAAATATAAACATTTTTAAATTTTGTCAAAGCTAAACGTTTTTAACTTTGATCATTAATAATATAAAATTAATAATATTTTATCATATATAAATTATGTTACTAGATTCTTTATGAAACATACTTTTAAAATATGTAATTTTTTATATCAAAACTTATTTAAATTTATAGATATTATTAGTCAAAATTAATAAAGTTTAACTTTGAACCGAACAAAAAAATCCTTATATTTGGAGACAGAGGGAGTATTATTCTCCCTGATTTGCCTACACTACTATTAGTCTACTACATATGTGGACTGCAGTAATTCAAAAACTTTTCTCCCTGATTTGCCTCTCGGTGATTAGCCCGCGGTGCCACGTACGCTGGACCACACGACGTAAACCAATACCAAGAAGGTGTAGTACCGGGAGGGAAAAAAAAGTGGAAATGGACTCACGCGAGAGAAGTCATATAAACCTTTTTTTTCTATTTTTAAAATGAAGGTACAAACACAGAGCCTCACGTACACACCTTATAAAAATACATAAAAATGATTTAAACGTTTTTACTCCCTCCGTCTGAGATTACACGATGTTGTTGCCGGGTACATTTTTCTCAGAATATTCGATATTCTTGGATACTGATATATTACTCCTGTACTACGTTTTTTTTTAAGCTATAACTACCACTGTTAATCACGACTCGGTCTAGTCTACTCTCCGGAGTAGAGTATATAGTAAATTGGTTTACTTGTAAAGAAGGGCAGCAGAGTCGTGGTAAGTAACATCTTGTTGACATAAATCGAATTCCACTCGAGACTACTTAATCTCAAGTTGGCACGGGACATGGGGCGTCACGAAAAAGACACAATGTTTCGTACCAGGTTAAAAAAAACCGCTAGATTTCATTGGGCGACCAATTTTCACCGAAAATCAATCAAAAATAAAAAACCATCGGTTTCACCGGCTATTTGTTCTAGTTTTCAGCACTATAGAAAATCGGTTTTCAAAACTTGGTTCAAGTAGAACTCTAAAGCACTCCGTTTGAATTTCGTCGGTGCCTAGCTAGGTTGTCTTCCAAGTCAGCAGCCCGAGAATATTTGTGGCGTGGAGCAGCGCCGCTCCACCACTAAGTCAAATTTTTATCACTTTAACCATAAATAATGTATAATTAATAATATTTTATTATATAAAAATTATATTTTTTTACTTCAACATGAAATAAGCTTTTATAAAAAAAAATTATATTAAAAATTATGTAATTTTATAAATATTATTAAGTAAAAATTCAAAGAGTATGACTTTATTCAAATCTAAAAATGCTTATATTTTAGAACGGAATTAGTATGTTAGTAACACTGTTTTTATGAAACGGTACCAAAAGAGCTTGAGTTTAATTATCTCCTGGGACCCAAACCGTCTGAAAAGAACTGTGGCTGATTTGGATCGATTCAGCGTATTCTTCAGTCGGATGGTTTGAATTTCACAGGGTGACGATCGATCACATATGTCTTACACGTTATCAGTTTATTACTCCCTCCGTCTTCAAATATAAGAATTTTTGGGTTCGATCAAAATCAAACTTTATCAGCTTTGATTAATAATATCTATAAGTTTAAATAATTTTTATATAAAAAATTATATATTATAAAAATATGTTTCATGAAAAATCTAGTAACATAATTTATATATGATAAAATATTATTAATTTTATATTATTAATAGTCAAAGTTAAAGAAGTTTGATTTTAACTAAATTCAAAAATACTTTTATATTTAAAGACGGAGCTAGCAGTCACGGAGACCTCTGCTGCGTGATAAGACCTCGAGTTTATCTTGCTGTTAGGAGTAAACGTAACGCAACGTAACAGATTTGTCTTCAATGCCAACTACCGTATACCATAGTGACGACGACGACGAATCGGAGGGGGAGAAGAAAGTGGCCTGGAAATAAACAATGTAACTATTTTTTTTTTTTGAAGCAAGCAATGCAAATATATGTTTCTGATACTTGTAGGTTACGCCAAGTGACAAAGTGTGTCATTGTCCAAAATATTAGAAGACTGGACGATTATAAGACATTAGTTAGCTCCGTCCACGTATACTATTGAATCGTTCAGCTCAACCATGATAAAGAAAAAATTCAAGAAAAATGCCGTGCGTCATGCTGCAACAAAATCCGTACAAGAAACCGATCTAAAAACTAGTCTCATAACTCATCAGAAGGACGAGCTAAAAAAAAAATCAATACTAGTTACAGCGTACAGCTCAACCAGCCATACTAGTCACAAGCCTACGAGAAATTCAAAGTACGCTCACTGTTCCTTTAGCTCTCTCTTGGATATTCGTCAAAGCCAAAGTTATCTCATCTTCTGCCTTCAATAATGCAGCTCTTGTTACTTTGTTAGCATCAACTTAGAGCCTTCCCAAGCATTGGACCCCTGCAAATTAACCGCCAGGCAAAAGATTGTATATATGAGAAATAACTCAAAAGGAAAAAACAGAAAATCCGAAGTGTCAATGATAATACGTACGTGGAAAACGTACCAATAGTTTCTCCCTGAAGTTCAGGAGCAGGAGTCAAAGACCACCTAAGATGATTCAGAACAGAAGGCCTGAGAGTAGCAGTGTTCAGTTCAGTCATGTGCACATACCAAGTCTTAGACCATGAACACGTATAACCATTGGGCACTACAACTCGTCGTCATCAGCTCCAGAGGTCAGAACAAAGCTGGGAAATGCCACGGTTATATCCCTGAACATGCGTCAGGCATCACGTACAACACGTCAGAGTTCAGTTCACTGCTTGTCAAACGAAGTCATGTGCTGGTACTTATGTTCAGAAGACGAAATTTGGAATAGTAGAATGACCTACTTTAGGTATGGAAGAGACATGTTCTTCAGCAAAGCTGGGTTTTTCATCGCGAAAGCCTTCCATTCGTCGGGATCGATCTTGTCGTCACCGTTCAGGTCCGCTTGCTTGAACGTCTGCCAGAAGGAAAATTGAGACGTTATGAAAGTTTCGTGAAAGAAATGGCTGAATACAACAGGTCAGGTATTAAGACTTAGTTAGGCGTGAAGGCAATTTAGTACTGCCAGTCACCAGATGTGCCGCGTTATCTTTAGGTGGTAGACAATTATAGAAGAACTGTGCTGAGACTAATGGTGTATCTTGATGCACTGTACCTGATGCACAATTTGTTCGATGGCTTCTTCTGAGAGAACTAGATCTGATTCATTCAAAAGAGCAAGCACCATTTCCTTCAGCTGCATGATCGATCAGATATTAAGTCCCGGTTAAATTGGATAGTTTATATATTATGTCAACTGTAAATTACATGAGTAATTTATTCAATGAAATGAGATTGTTTTTATTAAAAAGAACTACTGAATTATACATACCTCTTCACGTTCGATGAAACCGGTACCTCTCAGATCATACAGCCTAAACGCAACTGCAAGAAGGAATGACTCCAGATGTCAAATAGAGATCTACAGAAGAAGCATGATAAAGCAGTGCAAAATACTGATGATGCTTGGCTACAGAGAATTCCAGATGGTTCACATGTTAAATGATCCTTAGTGCTGGAGATCTGCCTCTATCTTGTAAAGCTGCCTAACTGTGCTTCACTAGTACTAGATTTGTTTTTTGATGGCTAAAAAAAAAAGAGGAAAAAGTGTGTCGTGCTATTAACCAAAGAAAATCAATGACACAATTTAAAACACTACAGTACAAGTGGTGAGCATTGTGCACCATTTAGCTCACAGTCAAGATGCATCCAGAGAAATTAAGGAGCTGTATCAGGGAATCAGGGTTCTTACAGGCGATTTTTTCTGCTATAGGTGTGTCTGGGTGGAAGATGTTGAGGGACCGAACGAAATCCCCGAATTCAATCAATCCATTGCGCTTCAGATCAAACAGATCAAATATCTGTAGAAATTGCAGAGCAGCAGAGCATTCTTACTAATGTGTAACTGACACCAGATATTTCTAGATCAAAAAGCTTTTGCAGGATGCATCGACTATCACAAGTAGGAGTAGCACAAAATGGGAACTGACCCGATCGGCGAAAAGATTCTTCTTGTTGCTGTTCCTGAAGAGCGCCAGTTGGAATTCCTCCTGCCAAAACAAAAAAATGCAGTTAGAGCGCACTGCCAATCCCGCACCACGGAAATGTTCCTCTGAAGTGCTTCATCAAAACCGGACCTTGTGAATCAACCCGTCTTTGATTATAGAACAGCTTATCTTCTTGTACAACTCGTAGAGCGCCTCCACTTCGTTCACGGAAACTGCTTGAAAACGAAAAGTTAAACAGCGTTCTTGAGCTGCAGATAAAGAAGCCAGAAAGAACCTCAATCTTTTCTCAGGGTAGTAAGCTCAGGTTCTTACAGGTGGTCTCCTTGGCCAAGATGTTGGGATCCTCGTATCCTGGAGTTCTTCTGAAGTGCTTCGACGATATACAGCCCATGGCAGCGGTGGCGAGCACCTCTGAAACTCTGAATTCCACCAACCACAGCAACCTTTTCGTCGACTTTGACAGCCGATTTTTACGCCGAAAGTGAGCAAAAGTACCTATGATAATTGAGGAAGTTCCACGGGTAATTAAAAACAATACACCTCACCAAACATAGGAAGCTTCTGAGCTTAACTTCATGTTCACAAGAGCTCACCTAGAATAGGAATCACTGAGCAGCACAGACGGACGCTCTCCACTCCACTGACAGAGCTCCAGCAAGCAGGGAGTGAGTGATGAGAAGAGTGAGAGCGAAAGTGAAAGCCCCGTAGTAGTAGTAGTATACACTACCATTCAAGCTCAACTGACATGGAGGAAGAAGCAAGGGCCTGTCTGCACACTACATCACAGGGCCACCTCTTGGACATTTGCGGTGAAGCGAAGCCAGTGCCGACAGGCAGGGGGGCAGGGCTGATCCCGTGCTGGTTCCTTGACACAGGATCCGCGCACACGCCCCCGATTTTAAATTGGACAAATTAAATTAATATTATTATAATTTTACAAAGTTTAAAATATGACATTTATGTGTCAGTAACAGATGAAATTCTGTAAAAAAATGATACGTGAACATAAATAATATATTTTAAATTTCACAAAAGTATAATGACATCTATCAAATTAATCCGTTTAAATTCGCCGCGCGCATGTCGTTACTCAAATTTAAATAGAGCTGTGGCGATGTTAATAACGTGGCCTCATAGTAGTTTACAGCTGTGTGTTGCATTCTCCTAGCCTAGATGCAACTATGCAGATCATCATAATAGTCCAAGATTTTTTTAAGTATTTTTATCTATGTGTCTTATAGATTGCCGGTCTAAAAATAATGCGCCGATAATAATTTAGAACGGAGGAAGAAGCATGGGTATTGCCTATCAGGAGAGACGTCTTGTCTAAGGCTCTCGCACCCAATTAGCCTGGGTCTGAGTCTTGGCATCCACTTTATAAGACTATGTTTGATAGTTTAAATATGTATGATAGTCGACTGCCATATGTATTGAAGATGCGCCTTGTCCGCAAGTCTCGATCATTCGCTCTCTTTAATAACGAGTCGATGCAAAACAACATTAGGCACTCTTAATTTCCTTGAGATCTGCCCCGTCCTATATAGCTTACATTCTTTATTTTTTTTAAAAAGAACAATATCTTGCATGCATTTAATATCCAAAACGTTGTCAGCGTCCGGCCTGTGTCTATCGAGTTGTTCTTATAGTATTTCGAGCTAGAGAAGCATCCATAGTTGGTGACGCAGGCCAAAAAAAATCCTGGGCGGCATTGCCGATGGCGGCCAGCGGTCGCAAGGTCAGAGCTCTCCTCAGACGCATCGCTCTAGCTAGTTTCTAGAATATCGCCAGCGTTGTTTAGCTGGCGAAGACGACGACGGCTGACGAATGGGAACGGGCGAGATTGTTTCGACCTGAAAATAGCTGGGACTCTGATCTTGACTCCTGAGCATTCAATATTTGACTATTGAACTTATTTAAAAAATTAATTTAAATATGTAAAATGATAAGTTGTGATTCAAATAACTTTAATAATAAAGTAAATTATAATATATAAAATTTATAAAAAAATTAAATATGACTATAGTCAAAATTTATGTTAAACTTAGAAAAGCTAAGACGATGGCACGGTTGTTTATGTCTGTTTTTATCGAATAAAAGCATGTTTTTATTGATCGAAATTTTTTTTTCATCTATCGTTAGATTTTTTAAAATGACGCGACCGTTCGTGGTCTCAGCTGGTACGCGCACGAAACGCCATGGCATGCGTCAGTGGATCTTCAGAGCCATTCGGCAACGTTAAGAGCCAATGGTAGCACGTACTGTACTGTCCGGGAGGAGATCGAGAGCCCGGCCAGAAGCTCTCTAGGAATCCTCCGGAAACTATCGGGAAGCTGCGTGGGGCACAGCTCGACCATGACGCGGCGGCAGCAGGCAGGCACACAGCGAGATGCTCGCGGCCAACTGTTCATGGTGACCACGCCACAGGGACGACGATGTGTACCCCGGGCCGGGCAGCAAGCAAGCAATGATAAACTGATCTTTTTGACTTTGCAACAGCTCTTGATTACTGCTAGCGGCTGCTATCGCTTTCTTTTAGGCTACGTTTGGAACGTGTGAAACTTTCTGCTTCCTACAATTTTTTTATGAAATTAAATTATTTCATTTAAAATACCTATGAAATTCTTGCGTTTCAAATGAAACCTTATCAATAAAAGTAAACGAGTAATCAGGATTCACTCAATGCATGTATCCTTTGCTTGTACGCAATTAGCTTGTAGAAATGCAGTTCAAACACATAATGTCTCCGTTGTTTAATTGTTGTCGTAGTTGACTAAAGTGATAAAAAGGCTCGGCCTGCAGATTTTTTCACAAATTATTTCACCTCTTGCTAAATTTTAGTTCAAAAATGAATAGAATTTTGATTTGACCGATCCGGTCCTCACAATTTTTAGTTTATTTTTTTCGACCCGTTTTCACCTTTACCGTTGACTTGCATCATAATTTTGACTATTCATCTTATTTAAAAAAAAATTAATGAATAATACATATTTTGTTATAATTTATTTTATCATTAAAGTTATATGGATCATACCTTATAATTTTATATACTTAAAATTATTTTTTAATAAGACGAATGATCAATGTTAAAATTCAACACTGACAACAGTTAAAAGAACGGAGAGATACGTGGTAAAGCCAGAAGAGAAATTGCATTTGTGTGGCTGATTAACACCTGCCGGTTAAATCAATGCAGTTTAACAGCAAGTTGAAGTTTTTCATCCGGCACGCATTTGTCTACTATTTGCAGCTAAGTGTGACATCTGCATGAAAAGCACAGTTGGTTATCCTGGCAAGTAAACACCACGTAGAAGCTTGTCTCAAGTGTCAGCCGCATTGTTGTCCCTGGGACACTACGAAAGGTCCCTTAATGGTAGTCTAATTCATAAAATATAATGCTGCTTGGCCAGGCAAACAAAGTGCCAGATGAGATCAGTGTTTGAATTAAGCTTCTACTCCTTTGGTGACTGGAAACATATCTTTGTTGTTTAGATCAGTGTTTGAAGCTTCCACTCCGTTGTTTGAGCACCAAAAAAAAAAAAAAAGGTATCCATAAGCAGCACGCAACACAAATACACAATACGAGGCAGAACGTATCAGTTGTGAAATGGTGGTTGGATACGTCTACTTCAGTCTTTATTGACTACGCACCAACCGTAGGTATTGTTAGATGATCCAGCTCAACCACTTCCAGAAAAAATCGCATTACCATAGACAGCAGATGTCCCATACGGCGCAGGACAGCGCCATCCGCAACATTGTTAAGCTTATAATTAAACTGGTTCATCAGAGTGATATTTAGAGCTAGCACACATAAGACTTTCCATCGTAGAACATTTAGATCACAATGACATTTAGGGCATACGAAGCTAGTCCCACTACAAACAAGATTATCCGAGCAACTCGAGTATCATCAAATACACAACATGGCTACAAGAAGTCAACTGACAGTCCCAAACTTCAACATTTGCCAGCTATGGAGATTATAGAACATTTGCACACAGACAAGCTAGCAAAGGTAAACTATGAAGGTGACAAGGTGTCGAAACACTGACGCACATTAGGAGAAATGCCACTAGAGCACATGCTCTGAATAGGCGTTGGAAACAACGACACTAGATCGATGTAGGACCAGGACAGTGGGTAAAAAAGTAGAGTGTAGAACCTACTATGTTAGGCAAAATAAACAAGATCACAATCTAGAACCTACCTTTTTTGAGAAATGTGTCAATGATACAAAAATATTATTTGTGTCGGTGTTCTGACCACCAGCACAGTACGAAAATACGAACGCGGAGGTGATGTGCCTTCGTATTCGATGTGATCTAGTCTGCGGGAGACTCAAAAAGATTTTTTACTTGGTTCGGGCCACCTCAAGCGGTATAATACACTACGTCCAGAGAGTGGATTATCTCGACGATAATAGTACAAGGATCGGATTTTCTCTTCGCGAGAGGATCCGAAATGGGTCGAAAGTGCCTGGAGCACGAATGAGAGGGGTTGCTCGCAAGGAGGGATGCGAGAACCCTGGGCTCTGGTGGTGTTCGTTGTTTAGCTCGTTGGTTTGTTGTCTGTTGGTTCCTTGTTTTTTCTTTATCACTCCTCGGGCCCTTCTTATATAGGACGACCCGGGGTTACAGATGGTGGGTCCTACGTGATCCTGCTGCCTTCGCCGACAGGTGGGCCCTTCCACTGTCGTCGCCATCATTCGCTTTGCCCAGGCGCGGGCGTGACCCGTCGCGTCGCACGCAGCGGCGGGCACTGTAGCGCCTGTCCGGCGCTGCTGTGTCAGCCACAGTGCCGTCGGGTTTTGTTCGTCGACTGCTGCGGCTTCTGCTGGAGTGCCGCCGTGATGAATCTCGTCCCGTCCCGTCCCGTCAGGGCAGTTGGTAGTTGGCCGCTGGAGTAAATACGTCATTATGTCATACCTACCTCTCAGGGGTCGGTTCTAAGAGGTCGGCGCCTTCGTGACTTGATGCGGTATTTGAAGATCGTCGCCTGGGAGGTCGGGCCGCACGCCCTAACGCTACCGTCCGACCCCTAACTCGAAGTCTTGCTTGTACGAGTGCGGACTGTCAGATACCCGGGGTACATGATCTCAACAGTAGCCCTCGAGTCTGACGCCGTTTGCGTCCTCGAGTTGAGGCGGCGCTGGCTGGTCATTCTCGAGGTCCGTTTTGATCCTACGGGTGCGCGCGAGCGCGCCTGTAGGGCATAGCCCCCGATCCCTCGAGCGATCCGAAGGGTCGGTCATGGGCTGAAGGTCCATCGTTCGTTGATGGTTGATCCTACGGAGGCGCGCGAGCGCGCCCGTAGGGCGTAGCCCCCGAACCTTCGACCGATCCGAAGGGTCGGTCGTGGGTTGAAGCGTTATGCGAACCATCATTCATTGATGGCAGGTTCTTCGGGTATGTATGAGCGCGCTCCATGGGTTCAGCCCCCGAGCCCGAAGGCGACCCGGGGGGCCGGTCACGCGTCGTTCCGACCGTCGGGGTCGGGCCGAGGTCGCTCTCGGTCTTTTGTTCGGTAAGACGCCTAGGACGGGTCGGTTCGACGCGGTCCATGCCCATGATCAGCATCGCGCCTAGGTCAAGGCCATGATCAGCGCCCGATTGTGTGAGTTAGCCACGCGGCCTCGGTTGTCGATCAGCGGACCGTAAGGGGTTTCGTTTGCGTGCACGCGTCGTTCTGACCGTCGGGGTCGGGCCGAGGTCGTTCTCGAACATTCGTTCAGTAGAACGCCTAGGACGGGCCGGTTCGATGCGGTCCCTGTCCATGATCAGCATCGCGCCTAGGCGAAGGCCATGATCAGCGCCCGATTGTGTGAGTTAGCCACGCGGCCTCAGCTGTCGATCAGTCGACCGTAAGGGGTTTCGTTTGCGTGCACGCGACGTTCTGACCGTCGGGATCGAGCCAAGGTCGTTCTTGGACTTTCGTTCGGTAGGACGCGGGTCGGTTCGATGCGATCCTTGTCCATGATCAGCGTCGCGCCTAGGCGAAGGCCATGATCAGCGCCCGAACATGTGAATCGACCACGTGGCCTCAGCTTGTCGTTAGCCAGGCGTGGGGAGCTTCGTTCGCATGCTTCCCTTTATTCGGATGCACCGTGATGGGTACGGGGATCGGACGGCCTCCGTGCCTCCACGCGGAGGGCGATCGGACCGTTCGGAAATTTCAACCGCCGGCCGATCCAGTCGGTTGATTCGAATTTGAATGGACGGCATCGGTGACGTGGCGGTTCGCGCGTCCGCGTCATGTCGTCCGCCAGTCGTACTCTGGCAGCCGTCTTGTCAAAGTAACGTTGACGCCCTGGCCGCAGCGAATGCAGCGAGGTGTGGCCCGGGCCCGCTCGTCAGCTGGTCGGGTGCGAACGGCTCGGGTGCGTGTCGGGGCGCGAGCCCACGATCGCGCAGTTACTCCCACGATCGATCGTGGGAGGTGCAGTAACTGCGCGGGCCGTTTAAAAGGAGGGGTGCGGTAACTTCGCGTTTTCACCCAGCCTCCTTACTTCGTCTTGAGCCTTCTGTCGCGCGTGAGAGCTCGTTAGCTCCGCCCTTCGCCTTAGCGTCGTTAGGTCCAGCGATCGCCGCCGTTTTCATTCGCGTTCTCCCCGCGTTCGTCATCGTCATCTTCACGATATCCGAGTGGGAGCCTTCGACCGTGGACGATGCCCTGCTCTCAAGAGTGGATTATCTCAATGATAATAGTACAAGGATCGGATTCTCTCTTCGCAAAAGGATTCAGAATGGGTCGAAAGTGCCTGGAGCACGAATGAGAGGGATTGCTCGCAAGGAGGGATGCGAGAACCCTGAGCTCTGGTGGTGTTCGTTGTTTAGCTCGTTGATTTGTTGTCTGTTGGTTCTTTGTTTTTTCTCTATCGCTCCTCGGGCCCTCCTTATATAGGGCGGCCCTGGATTACAGATGGTGGATCCTACGCGATCCTATCGCTTTCGCCGACAGGTGGGCCCTTCCGCTATTGTCGCCATCATTCGCTTTGCCTAGGCGCGAGCGGGACCCGTCGCGTCGCACGTAGCGGCGGGCACTATAGCGCCTATCCGACACTGCTGTGTCAGCCACAGTGCCGTCGGGTCTTGTTCGTCGACTGCTGCGGCTTCTGCTGGAGTGCCGCCGTGGTGAATCTCGTCCCGTCCCGTCAGAGCAGTTGGCCGTTGGAGTAAATACGCTATTATGCCGTACCTACCTCCCAGAGGTCGATCCCCAAGGGTCGGTTCTCGGAGGTCAGCGCCTTCGTGACTTGATGCGGGGTTTGCAGAACGTCGCCTGGGAGGCCGGGCCGCACGTCCGAACGCTGCCGTCCGACCCCTAACTCAGAGTCTTGGTTGTACGAGTGCGGATCATCAGATACCCGAGGTACATGATCCCGACAATTTGGCCACGTAGCACAAACAATTCCTCCAATTATTGGAGATTAACACCAGAAACACATCGTCGTACAAAGTAAACCTTCCAAAAATATGGTGAGGAACTAAGGCCACACCTGACCCTACGACACTTCCCATCACATGACTTCATTTCTGATCCTTGATGTTTTTTTTTTTTTTTGCGATGGTGATCCTTGATATGAAAAGAAACATTCATGAAACGACGGAAGGCGACGATTTGCGGCCTCACCTGTGGGGTTGGGAGCGGCGGCAGCCGAAGGCGAGGGCCGGGCGCGGGGTCGACGGCGTCGGCGCGATGGCGGTGCTCCGTGCTCCCGGCCTGGCCGGAGATAGGGTTTTGCCGAGTGGGTTGGGCTGGGCCGGTTGTGGTGGTGTTAATAGGCCAGCTTGCTGAGTCGAATTCGAACAGTTGAGCATGGGAACCTTGTTTACGAGGCTATTTTGGGACGAAATCGTGGCCCAATCAGAACCAGCGGACTACGAACTTTTTGGAAAAACTTGAAAACCTGTTTTTTTAGTTGTTCAGTGTTTGTACTGAATACGACCATTGATTGCATGTTAATCATGTTATGATTTCTCACTACAGAACTTCGAATTTCTGACGTGACAATATAAGGATATAAAAGTTCCTTGGCCTAATCACTTGATTCATTTAGTGACAATATAAGGATAAAAGTTCCTTTTAGGGAAGGTTAACAGTTACTACTCATTGTTACTTGATTCATTCTGACGTGTTTATTACCATCCAGAGTCAATATTGCTGCAATTGCATGACTGATCAACCTTTCATCGCAGCCAATCGCTTGATATTAACCGGTGCGGTGAATGCTTTGCCACTGTAAAACGCCGCCGCCGCTAGCCTCGAGGCCTTCTCCGTTGTGTACCAGTTATCCCAGAACCAGTACTCGGACCGATTCTCACATGGAGACCTAGACGAATCGGGGGAACAAGGATCTTCGCAGCAGGCGTACTTGGTGTTCACGAATCCTGTCCACACATAGAAGCACCGATTACACAACAAATCATCACAAAGATCGACCTCAAAAGTAATTAAGCGGCGTTGTTTTTCATTCACCGGAGCTCGAAGGGTTTGCGAAGGTGGCGTTGGTGAACCCATGGAAGTCGGCGAGCGAGTAGCGGAAGCGATGGAGCTTGGCGGCAAGGTCGGACAGGAGCACACCGAGCTCGGCGTTGAACTCGGCGGCGCGCCTGTCGATGCTCGGGTCACCGCCGTTCCTGGACATCCGCACGGACGGGAAGCGTCCGAGGAGGCCGACGTTGATAACAGCGAACTTCCTGGCGCCCATGCCGTGCAGCGTCGTGAGCGTTCCCTCGTACAGCTCGACGAGGCGCTGCACTTCGGTCCTGTTGTCGGCCGCCTTGGGAGGGAAGCTCAGGTAGAAGTTGCAGCAGGGGCTGAGATCCATGGTGCCCACTCCGATCAGGAACAGGGATTTCGAGAGCAGTTTGTTCAGCGGCTTGCGGCCGCCGAGAAGAGACTTTAGCTGGGATCTCGTCGCCGCGAAGTTCTTCACTTGATCCAATTCGATCAGTGTGGTGGCATTCTTACGTTGATATTGCATGCGGCGATTCTACTCTACGTACGTACAGTGGATTCCCGGAGCCCGGCATTGGCGGAAGCGTAGTTGACTCCAGTGAAGCCCTGCATCGTCGTCGGGCTGGCCTCGGGAAGCGACGCGTAAGCCGGTGGGCTCATCGCAAACCCCAGCGCCTTCGCTGCGCGCCGCACAACATACGCTCGCTGATCATGGTATACTCTCTCTATTTTTAAATTGATGTCGCAATTAATTTTTAATCATAACTTTAACTATTCGTCTTATTTAAAAAATTAGTCTAAATATAAAAAATTTAAGTTGTTATTAAATAACTCTAATGATAAATTAAATTATAACAAAATATATGATATTTATTAAAAAAATTTGAATAAAACAAATAATTAAAGTTGAAGTTAAAAGTACAACAATTAAAAAACGGAGAGAGTATTTATAAGCCATGCATATATATATATATATATGGTTGCAGAGAATATGTACTCCTACGTACCAATGAAGTCGGCGATGTTGTAGCGTCCATTGCTGAACCGGCCGGTGGGTTGAGAACCGGGGGCGTCTATGCCGTAGTACGGGCGGTTAGCTCTGGGCGCGTCCCCCATCTCGTTCCCTTCCGGCAAACCGTTGTTGTTGCCGACGTCTAGTGCCCCGTCCCCGAAGACGAAGATCGCCGGCAGAGAGGGAGGTGCCGGCGTAGCCGGAGCCTGCGCTTCCGGTGCTGGTGCCGGCGCCGGCGCCGGCGCGGGCCACAGCGATGTCTCGGCCGGCTGTGCTATTGCGCCGGCGAAGGCTTGGAAGGATACCGTAACCAGCAGAAGAGTGGCAACGTTGCGAGGCTTCATGGCTGATAGGACGTGCCGGTGCCTGAATTGGGTGGGTGTTGCGATCTTGATTTGTGAGTCGATTGATGATTTGGTGCGCGCCGTGGTAGCTGCTTATAAAGGCATGGTTTCAACGGTTTAATCCCAGGTAAAGGATCACGTATGTTTCTGGTCTTATCCTACAACGGGTGCCCAAGTTCTTAAGCCAATGTACACCCAGCTCAGATCCGAATAGTTTACGTTACACGTTGTTTAAAATTTAAACGGCAGCAACAAGATATACTGAAAATTTATCAGCTCGATCGAGATAACTGCATGCATGATTTGACTTCGTTGAGGGTAAGCAACTATCTGAAAATACGCAATGTATAACGGCACCGCGATGTTGGACGGTGCTTCTGGTCTCAGTTTCTCGCCCATTGGGCGTGCCGACATGGGACGTGCGGACACTCCTGTACGGAGTATATTCCAAAATAATGTCTAAAAAATTCATGTTTCTTGCATTTTTTTTATAAAATTGAATTCATACATGTCAAATTCCTGTACAACTCCTGTGAAAAACTCTACTTTCCATGGAGCCCTAATGTAGTCTCGAATACTGCAGCTGACTTGGTAAAAGAATTATTAATTGCATCACACTCCTAAATTAATCCAAGCACAATCGATATGTTTCTACAATTAAAACGTCCCAAGACCAGATCAAATTTCCTCGTCTTATTATAATGTGCTTAGTAGTATTTGTTAAGTTTGTGGCTTTGCTTACTGCCACAAACCTCAAAAAAGCAAGAGGAATCCCTTTTAAGAGAATCCCTTTCGTGTCAAGTCTTGTCAAGACCTAATATTTAGGAGTGGGATTAATTTGATATATGCCATTACAAATTTGTGAAATTTAAAATATACCATTCAGAGTAACATGTTATTCATTTGCAATGCCTCATCTGTCGTTGACACATCGATAGCATATTTTAAAGTTTATAAAATTGTAATAACATGTATCAAATTAGCCTATTGTGCTTATAAATAGCAGCGGCAAGGCCCAGCCAATGTCAATCAGGGGCAGATTTAGAATCCAACTTCAAAGGGTGGTAATCCCATACTGAATATACTAATGAGTTTTTTCATATAATATATATAACTTAATTCTTAATATTAAGAGAAGTTCTAAGCAAAAGGGGAGGGGGGGCTGCAGGGGGTTGAATCCGCCTCTTATTGTCAACAGCAGATTCAAGTCCTCACCAGTGACAGTGCGTCAATTCACCCGCGGGGACGGCAAAGATACATGAGGTGTTTGATTGCGCCTTTTTCTATGTCATAAGAATCTCACAAAAATTTTATAAAAAATTCGCATTCCAAACAGGGTCCAAAACCTTTTTTATAACGCGTAATTTTTTTTATATTTTTTCTATGAATTTTTTTAAAATGAAATTTCTAAGTTCAAAGAATCACAGGGGGTACCCATTATCTTCATTTATGTTTTGTTGGTCGTAACCGCCTCACGGCGCGATCCGATCCCGGCTTTCAGAAGCCCATTACCGCAGGACAAAAAAAACAAAAAAAGAAGCCCAGTACCGCCTACTTACCGACGTGATCCATTTACAACCCACGCAACAGAGCACATAAGAGCCGACGGAGAGGAAGCAACCGCCATGGTGAGCGATCAGCGATGGCCAGGTAAAGGGCAGGCTCGTACGCCGTCGCCGCGCTCCCTGGCCCTGCTAGCCTAGACCCGCCTCTCGCCCTCGCTCCGCCCACCTCCTCCGCTCGCGCGCGCGCCTCCATTTGTACGACACCTCCTCTTCTAGCGCCTCAGGAAATACGGTGAGCAACACGGCCTCGGTCTCGCGACTCCATCTCCCCAGTTCTTGTTTGCTCATATTTCTGTGCCGGATTTTTCCCCTTAGGTCCAAGCACACCATGTTGGTGGCCAAGCTCTTCGGCGACGATCACCCGCCCGGCTTGATCTTCGATCCCACCGACGAGGAGCTCATCATGCTCTACCTCCTGCCGCGGACCTGCGACCAGGCGGACGCTCTCCCCGGCGTCATCATCGACGACGACGCGGCGGCCAACACCCAGCCCTGGAAGCTCTTCCCCGTCCGCGGCCTGCCCGACGACCTCCCGGCCTTCTTCTACGTCCGCGACAATAACGAGGAAAGGCCGCCACACGCGCCCCGCGGTCGCCGCTGCGATGGCGGCGGGTCGTGGAAGATCCAGAAGCGCGAGAGGAAGGACGCCGCCAGCCACGTGCTGCGTGTCGGCGGCGAGAGTATCCGGTGGACGAAGAACAAACTCAAGCTGAGCGTGGGAACTGGCACCACCACGGGGTGGGTCATGCAAGAGTACTTCGTCGACGACCACCCGTCCCTCAGGGTTTGCCGGATCTCCTTCGCCGGCCGCGGCGAGAAGCGCCCTCGCCTGCAGCCCGACGACTCTTCCGTCCCAGGCGAACCCGTTACTCGGCGCCTGCGCGTCGTCGCCGCCGCGGCTGACAGCGGTTCTGCTAATTGTACGACGACGTCGCTCGATCATCAAAAGCCCGGCACCGCGGACGCTTCGGAAGGTCAAGAACGATGTCAATCAGCTTTGGGGGTGGCGGCGATGCCCAACCAAGAGATTCAGGACTCATTTGGCAAGATCCAGGAGTTCACGGATGCATTGGAAGACGACGAGGAGCCTCATGGTTCGTAGGTATCAACATCAATTTTTATTAGGGTTATTCATATTATAAACATTATTGGAACAATAACCTTCATTAGATTTTCAAAATTTTATCGGTATCAGCTGACACCAGTGCCAAAAGGTAGCTCCACCCCTGATGTCAAGCTTCTAGGTTCGAAGACTAACAGAACCTCAACCCAACCTGAGAATTTCCATCGGATATTTAAACTGCATGGTCTTTTTTTGCCCCATTGATTGAGTTTCGCGTGTCCATGCTGTCAAAGGACATGTTTCCATTTGATTATTAAATCGCAGTGGATCTAAACAGGACAGATTATATACTAGTAATCTACTAGTAGTTACCAGATTATATAATCTTATTAGCTGTTTCAACGCTATTAAAATCAGATTATGCATGACAAAAGACTCTATCCTTTCCAAATCTTCACAACATGCTTTATTTAGAAAAAAGAACGGTCAAACAGGTTATTAGACAAGTAAAAAACTAGAAAAGCAGCTTATAATCTAGATTATATGATCTACATCTATAATCTAAATTTTTTAATAATCCATAGTGGGTCCAAACATGCCCTAAAATGCTCGTCTTGGATCATTTTTGATCTTTACATGCCCAGCAGCGACATATGTTTGGAGTGTGATCTGGGAGAGTCTACAGCGGAATTTATATCCGAAGAGTGTAGAAGATTTTAGTAGTGTGGTAAAGGTGAAAATAAAATCTTACTTTATCTGTTTGGTTGTGTGTGTTGGAGTTAGACGGACAAATAGAAACGACTGGGTATAGAAAAAACTCATCTCACACCCTATCGTTATTGTTTTTAAACTTATTTCTTTTATGCAGTGATGGAAGAACATTATCAAAGGAAGCACTAGGCACAAGGTGGAACACGTGGTGAAGATAGAAAACAATATACTAACAAGGAAGAGGGATTCTGTGGGAGTGGGGTGATCTGTTTCAGGAGGGGGTATAGTATTTTGCGGCGCGGCATAGTAGCAGTGGATGTGTCTTTTAGAGTGGAATTAGGGAGTAGGTATGAGTACTTTTGTAGTGATCTTGGTAAGCTGGAATCCCCAGCAGAACTGTCTAAAATGCTCTTCTTGGATTGTTGATGCTACTCTGTAGTTGCCATGTTTCTCATATTTTAGTTGGTTGAAATAATCGTGTTCCAAAGAATCACTAAGATTCAGAACAGGACCGGGCCAATTTAGTTTGTATCACTAGCGTGTCCAAGGATAATATGGGCCTGCCGGTCATTTTCTTCTAACCGTGGACGAAGGAAGTAACTCAAATAAATGTGGATATCCGTACATGTTCTCTGCGATCAGGGAAAGCATTGGAACTCTCAAGCTGAGTTTTTGAACTCAAATTTACAAAATTAAACAAATCTCATGTTAAAATCTCTAAAAAAAATGAAAGTTTTCATGTTATTCTGTTCAGAAAGGTCCCAAAATGTTGCTCAACGAAACTTGTAGATACCACAATACACTGAACGAACATTAGAATTTACATAAGCAAAGGAGCCAGCATTTCGGACTGAGACAAGATACACAAGGCAGTAGAGAAAATTGCTTATGTGATTCATCATGAGCTATTCACAATCCACAAGTTGCACTCATATTTTCATGATCCAACGAACAAATACACCCTAACTACTATAGGGAAGGCCGCAATGGCGACTTTGCATGATAGTGAAAATAACAAAACACAAATTACAGACATGCGCACAAGCACGAGGGACGTATCAGTACACACCTGGATCAATCACCTTCTCAGGTTATTCAGTTCAGCTGAAAAGATTAGGAATGCAGGCTCCCGAGTCAGGATTCTGCTGTTCCTTCCAGATACGGCCTGTGACTCGCAGTTTCAACTCTTTCCTGTCTCCACCAGAGAAGAAAAGAGCCATGTTGCGCTGAATTATTAGGCCATCATGGCTGTCTCTAACCTTCCGGTGGCTGTCCCGGATGCTGCGGGGAGTGCCCTCCCATATCATCTTCCGACCATTGCCCCCAACCTCAAGGCTATAGCTATAGTTCCTTGCCTCATTTTCGTCACCCATGAAACGGAGGAAAGCCATGTATACTGGAGCCATTCCAAGCTGGAAAGCCTCAAAATGCAAACAGAAGTATTGTCCAAAACAATGGAATACCTAGAGACAGAAAATAGTATGAGATTAATGTCACCTGCTTCAAAAATGCATAACAAATAATTTTCTTCTATCATGCCACCAGAATGTGATTTGAAAAATATTGCTTTTTCAACAGCATGTGAAACTATAGCATTTTCAATGAGGTACGGAAGAGTAATCATTTATTGATATTAATTTCAAGAATGCTGATGAAAATAAGGCAATCAAACTAACTATCAAGACAGCGTATGATGTAAATTGCAAAATCAGATGAAAACCATGAATAAGTTGGTACTTACAGTTAGCATCCAGGTCGCATTTTCAACCTCTCTTGGGTTGGATTTGACGTAGCGGTGATTAAATGTGCATCCAGAGTGCATGTCAACCTTGTGATCATCTCTTAGATGTGCAACAAGAAAAGGAATGTCCCCAACAACTGAGCATTCAGAGCCCGCATACGGACAGTTGTATGGCCTAAAATTGCACTGTGATTCATGCTTAAGTTTGCTGTAGTATGGGAAGACCTCTGGACAACCAAGAGAGTAGTATTTGCAGGGCAGCTCAAGTGATTCAGCCACCTTTTCCAATGCTAAGCACCTGATGTCGCCAAGCTCCTGTCGACAGGTTGGGCAGCGGTTGTGTACCCGGGTTTTGCATGTTGAACAAATGGTATGACCGTTTTGGCACTGCAACAAAGTGGATATTCAGTTGATACAAATTGTCGTGACTAAAAAGGGCAGCCCGGTGTACATAGCTCTTGCTTGGGCAGGGTCTAGGGAAGAGTTTGACAGCTTTGTGTCTTTACAGCCTTTCCCTGCATTTCTGCAAGACGTTGTATCCAGGACTCAAACCCATGACCATGATGGTCACAAGGAACCAACTTTACTACTGCACCAGGACTCCTACAAAACATTATGGCTGTATATGCCAAAAACAGAAAAAGAACAATGCAGCAAACAATCATCACTAATAAAATGTCTTGATTAACTTACACAATATTTACCCAGGAATCACAAGAAAATGTACATTAGTACCAAAAAGAATCAAAGATAGACATTTTCAAAATATGAGGGGATGTCATCTCAAATTATCATGTCAGCTGTATAGTCATATCATGCATATGAAATTCATGTAGATTTCATTTCTAAAGATTTTCTGTACTGTAACATGAAAGTCTCACCGTACAGACAAATTTTCTAGGTATAATAAGGTTTATTTTTCTAACTGTGCATTATAACCAGGTAACTAGCAACACGGTGCAACACTAGAGCTCAATGCACTTACTTGAATACACAGCTAAACAGTTGTTTCTCTGCCTGATTTCTGTACCCTATACCACTGATATGCCGGTAGTTAATCTAAAAATATAATACACAAACAATCTAATGAACGAGGAATAAACAAAAAAGTTTGAATGAGCAAGAAACATATTCGTACAGCACTATGACAATGTACATCAAGGTTGACGTTACCAAGCCACCCTCCCAGGAGGGTGGTATAGCATCATGTTTGATAAAGTATCGTAATATATGCATAAAACTGACACCACGATACTTGAAGGTTGCTGTATTGATACATTCAAGTTGTGAGCACCGGAGCAGAGTGCTAGTTTACAAATATTCAGTTTGGACCCTAAACAGTTATTACATAAAATATTTCTTCACAATGTACTATGTACCTCTAGAAATGATAGATAGGATTTTGATGCGAGCGGTTTCAAGGCACACTTTGCAATTACATGAAATCCTAACCGTGAAATGTACCACAAAACAAAAGGCAAAAGAGCAGATAAACACAGTAGAAGGCCTTTTGCAGTCCCAGAACCTGAAATTATCTCGTTTGGGCATGCAAGAACTCAACCAGGATATGCAAGGGCACATATGATGAATAATTCTAAGGATGCAAGCATTTCACAAATATCAACCTTGGATCCAGATGTTAGATGCAACTAAGGCCCTATTTAAATCCATATAACTAATTGTTTAGATCCGTAATTTTCGGTCCTTAGTCCATCCAAAAAGAAGGACGGAGTAATTGTTAGCCCACTCGCTGTCTAACAAGTAGTCCATTAGTCCATTGGGAGGAGCCGGGATCACCTGCCGTACTGCCCGGTCACTACCAGGTGGATCCAGGTCCCATGTGGTAGTGGCTCGGCAGTGATGGGTAGTACGGTACGGGAATTAATTCGTTCCAAAATCTACTTTTCATCTTCCTACCAACTCTTCTCTCTCTTCTCAAATGGGTAAAAGCGACATTTGCAATTTGTCTAAGTATTAGTAGAGATTCCAAACACACCCAAGCAAATTGTTACTCGTCAGTTACGATTTCTTTTTCCTTTTGTGGCCAGCTAATTGTTACTAGTCCAGACTAACAATTAGTCTTAGTCTGTCTAAACAGAGCGGCAGAGCCTAATATGGTACTCACTGCCTTTTTGTTCCTCAAAATGAAGCATCAAGTGAACATATTACTGTCAACTAGTAGTAAGAGATAAGGCGCATCAAATACTCCTATTATGTCTAAAACCATAACTATTCATCCTTTCAAATGCAAAATTGCAGGATCCTCATAGCCTATGTTTCTGTACTCGTTAATAGTTTTTTTCTAGCAGCGAAAACTTGGTCTTTCGATTCAATTGTACGGACTACGCCGTGCTTCTTCTTGATTGATATAAAAGGGTATGAAGCGG
>BCLF01000092.1:48634-71376 GCA_001602275.1 Zoysia japonica
CCGCCGCCGCGGTCGGAGGCGGCGGCGACCACGCTGACGGCGAGAGCGGCCGCGGGGCCGGCCGTGGACGCCGACTTGAGGAACGGGCGCGGGAGCTGCGCCGGCGCGGAGGACACGCCGTCGTCCTCCTCCTCCATGCCGTCGGAGTAGGACACGCACTCGATGCTGTCCAGGTCCATGGCGCGCATCAGATCGAGCCCACCTCTCCCGGGACGGGAACGGGGCCTCTCCCCGGAGACACCGGTCCTCCTCCTCTGCCTCCGGGCGGGCGCAGCAGCAGGGAGGAGCTCGCCGGGGCGCGGCGCCCGGCGGAGAAAGGAAGGAATGGAATGGAAAGGGGGTTGCGGCGGCGGGTGGTGACGGTGGTGGGCGCACTTAGATTGCGCAATGATGCCTGGCCGGGTCCCGGGTGTCAGTCGCGCTTTTTGTTTATTTCGGGGAGGCGTTTTACTGTGGTGCGGGGCACGACCTTCAAATTTAAACTTGTCGCCCGGGCCGCCGGAGGAGGGACAGCGCGGCGGCCGGCCGGCCGTCCGGCGAAGCACCGCAAATGTCGACGGAATTCGCGGTGTCTTCGGCCGGCGACAAGGGAACACAGCAGTTATGCTTGTGGTTAGCGTGATCAGGACAAAGATTATGGTTATGTTAAAGATGCAGCTCGAATTTCCATTGTCGTTTGTCTGCGCAAGCATCTGTTCACGAGGCATTTTCTGAGTGAAGAAAATGCATGTTTTCCGTTGTGAGACGCAAAGGATCACAACAATTTCAAAGCTTGAAGTAGACAAATTTTCAATCTCCCCTGAATGAAATTAATAAATTATATGCTGAGGCTCCATTTAAAACCTAAAATTTTTATAAAAATCAATTCAATTTTATAGAAAAAAAAAAGCAAAAATTTCTCCATTCCAAACGAGACTTGATCAGTTAAGCCTGACTTTGGAACATAGGAATTTCACAGTTGTTCCAAAGGTGGCCATATTTTATCTTTCCGGTGATGCAGAAACCATTTGTTCCAGAATTCAATGGGATCACTTCCGCTCCAACAAGAAGCTCGAATTCACTAGAAATGACCTGGACGCACAGAAGTAATCCAGACCAAAGTGAAGCTATTTTTCTCCTTCGCCATTATCAAACGTTAAGTCTCAAGGATAATAGCTTCAGAAACCAATTCACCACACCAAATTACATCACAGCGCCCACATTACACAAGGTGAATTTATGGGCACGGCTTTACATTTGAATTGGCTAAAGTTACAAGGCGTTATTTATATACAATAATTACTCTTGTCACGAACCCTACATGCTGGCCACTCTAGAGGGCACTTCTGCATCGATCTCAGACTCAGCGTTTGACTTTTCAGCCTGTTGAAGCTGCAGAAAATACCAGTGAGTGTAAGAAAATCGAACCATCCGACAGTACAAATAACTGGGTCATGCAGCATGAAAATGCGATTTCTTAACAGTTGAAGTAATTGTGCGGGAAGAATAGCCTGCCTGTCCAATAGCAGAATCCAAAATGCCGACATGCACATCATATGTAACAAACATGAATTTTACAGGAATTGATATGAATCATGAATTCAGTTTCGTTTACCTATAGGATATGGGCAATGCAGTGTGAAAATAAATGATAATAATGTGTACCGTGGATACTTTGTTGTCATGCTTTTCCAGATAAAGATCCAATGCACCTTCTCCATAAAGAATCTTGGCTCCAAATCCATGCTGATTTGCAGATCCAGCCTCTTCAGCAACAACCACAGCATCTATTTTGTCTTTTCCAGATCTTGTTTCTGGAATCTGTTTGGAATTTAATGTTTAGAACTATGAAAAACATAGGAGCAGCTTTTTGGATGATGATGAAAGCATGCATTTGAAGATGGTTGTACAGGCCTACAACCAAAAGAAAAAAAATAACACATGACAGAAAAAAAGACACAAGACAGGAACTGCAGTAAGGCGGGAAAAGTAGCATGTACCTCGTACATTGCTTCGGTCAGTATACTTTCCAATATTGACCTTAAACCTCGAGCCCCAGTATTCTTCACTGTTGCTTTTTTGGCAATAAGTCGTAAAGCCTTCTCTGTGAAATGTAACTTGACCTACAGCGACAAGATAAAATGGAATATGAATTGAAAGATTATACTGCCAAATTTAAGACGGAATTTCAACAAAATTCTCACTGACATCATTCATTTCGAACAACTTCGTGTACTGCCTACCAAGGGCATTTTTCGGCTTTGTAAGAACCTGCAGAGGAGCACAATACTGGGATCAATACAAACCATATTACTAGAAATAAGGAATGCTTAACAGTTGAGAATATATGACATATTTTCTGATATGCAGTGGTGATTCCGTGTCGTACACACATGTGTACCCTGTAAATAGCCATAGTACATGGTTGTTTTTAGTACAATATTCCTCAGTTCTTTTATTCTTGATGTTGGCTAGTTACTATTGGCTCATTAATGCTCCAAGCATTAGCATAATAATCACAAATAATGGAACGAGTATGCAAATTCAGGTTTGTGACAGATCCTAGAGTAGAACCAGATGTAAAGAAAAAAAAACTAGATTGAAGCAAATAAGTGCCTCAAGAACAACAAAGCTGAGCCTTTTACATGCATACTAGTATCAAGTTACCTCAACAAGTTGATCTTCACTGAGGGAGGATAAACTAACAAGAATTGGAAATCTACCAACAAACTCTGGGATTAATCCATATGCAATGAGATCTCCACTTTCAACCTACAGAAATTGCATTCAAATTATTAGAGAAATAAAAAATAGTTCACAGTGGTCACTAACCAGCATATGGTACTGATGGAAGACACTTCTGGTTCACTCACTGATTCTAGCAGCGAAGATGTGATCTCAGCATTTATTACACCGCCAGTACGCATATTTGAGCGAACCTGTGCTCGGAAACCAATTGAAGAATCGTGTCTCCTAGGGAAAAAAGGGAAAATGTTAAGCATTTAAAACATGTTATAGCACAAGCAAAAACGTAAAACAAAGTATATTGGACAACCTTTCAGAAATAGTTTTCTCCAAGTCCACAAAAGCACCACCGCAAATGAAGAGAATGTTTTTTGTATCAATCTGCAATGCAAACAAGCAAACATCACAATGTGAACAATTTTTGCAGATCCAGCGATTATTACTGATGAAAACAAGTACAACTTATGCAAAGCCCTTTGATTCGCAGGCATGAAAGGATTCAAGAAGGAGTGTGTTTATGCAGGTAAATGGGGCATTCAAAAAGTCAGTCTTCATAGCCTTCACATTTTTTTTGTCTCAAAGTTGGTGAGTGATCATATTATTGACTCAGATGCTGTAGGTGGAAAAGGACATGACAGATACTAAACCAAATATCGTGTACATATTACATTATCGACTTTGAAAGACAACAGTAATAGTACTGTTTCAATTTTTCATGCCCCATTGTCTGTCTACTTCACCGTCTCTGCCATCATAAAAGTTTTGATAACACAATTTATTGTTTCTAATTTTAATAGGAAAATGTAATCTCAAATCAGGCAATGCGTGTGACAGGGGATTTTAGGAACACAAATATCATACATCCAAAATATTCTACAATCGCATGTTGGTGAATAATAATAATTAAACAGTTGTTTTGAGCTAGATTGTATAAATCCTGCTACCGGAAACAAATAGTAGTATTGTTTACGAGAAACAGCAAACAACATCAAAGGAGGAAAAATTGTGCTTCAAGGTACCTGTATGTTGTCGCCCCTTGGGTGCCTCCTGGCCCCTTTCTCAGGAATACTTACAACCTATCTTGACAACAAAAAATAATTTACAAGAGGATCAATAAATTATTTAGTCATGCACCCTCAGTTTTTTGCAAACAATATTCATGTGCCCTCAGTTGAAACATAATTTGTAGATAGATACAGAAGATCAATGATTAATCTACTTATCAATATCTATACATATCCGTACACACTGAACCCAAAAGGAAAAACTTGTAGTGGTTATAAAGGAATAACAATGAAAGCAAGTCTTGAAAAACTTATTGTGCTACTTGAATATTGATCTAGATAGAGCACATGTTTTCCTAAGCAGTTTGAAATGGCCATTTAAATGGGTGTTGGCCTAAACGGATGTTTAAACCGTTTCATCCTGTTTTTAGCTTGATTAAACATTTTAAATGGCCGTTTAAACTGAAACCGCTAAACGTTGGGTCACCGCCTAACTACCGTTTAGGATTTCATTGGATAGAGCTATCAGAGTTAAAAAGAACACCAATATGATCCCTTGAATAACCTTTTAATAATTCTTGAAAATTGTAGTATCCCAAGCTCTGCAGCTCTTTTTTGTGTTATCTCAGTTATTGCTTTCAAGTGCAGCACTTTGTTCTAGCTTTCTGTGTTTTGTGTTACATCAGAACAATTTCGTACTTGCGCACATGGAAAATAAAAAATTTACACATGCATATGCACTACATAGCACATAGTGTCACAGTTTTAAAATAAGCTAAAGTGCTTAGCCAGATCACAAATCTAAACCGGAATACGACAACAGAAAGAGTTTGCAAACAAAATGAAGTTGAAATTTCTGTTAGCATTCTACATGCACGATCAACTTGAAATAAGAAATTAAGAATCGATATTAGCAAAATATGTAAACTTCCCAGAAACGAGAAAACAATTGTCAACTGCAAGATTTCAGGTGCAGAAACTACCCAAGTGTAATAAAGCACCAATGTAAAGATTCACATGAAAGGTTCCCAAACTCACCGTTCCTTCAAGCATTTTTAACAACGCTTGTTGAACACCTTCACCAGAAACATCTCTGCTAAGGTTGATACTTTCAGCCTGCATAAAATCATAAATAAAAAAGAGCAAAACTTATAATGAATGCATAAGTCATAACTCGACCAACAATACCTTCTTTGTTATTTTATCAACTTCATCAATATATACAATCCCTTGCTGGGCCGCAGCTATGTCAAAATCAGCAGCCTATAGTAAAGAGAAGGATAAGAAGGCACTTTTAAGGAGATATTACTAAAAACCACATTATTATCAAAAAGGAAGTCACAAACTTTTGTACTATGTTCTTTCTACAACATAAAACCCACATGTTTTACGGTAACTTTAGTTTTTTTTCAGAAACTTCATTTAGCAGATGTAGAAATTCTGAATCAGCTAATAATAGGCTTGAGTTCAAATTAATCAGAAAAAAAGGTATAGTTCACATCCTAAATTTTCTTGATTTCCAGGCAAATTTGAAGTTTTTAGATAGGGTGCCTTTGTTGTAAAGATCTTCGCGTGTTGCTGCAAATAATTTATGCTGGCTATAGCTAACCGGAAATAAATGCCTCCACACTTAGAACATGTCATAATTTGTGTATTGTTCAATCTTATAAACCTCAATTATTGTCGTGCAAAAAAGTTTAAGGGGGAAACAGGGGGAAAAAAGAAGGTTCTTCATGTTGGTAATCACATATAGAGAGAGAAGCAAACAGTACCGCTAGAAGCTTATACAGAATAGATTCGACATCCTCACCGACATATCCAGCCTACAAAATGATAAATATAGTCAATAATGATGAACTCCTGAACAACAATACAAGCAGTCCCCAGGTAACAAGCATAAATGCATCACATCAAGTTTTTAGAGGCCATGATCAAGGATTTTATGCAAGAAAAAGGAGTAGAAACTAATATTAGTGCGTACCTATCAATAACAGGTATCATTGTGGTAAAAACACATCTTCCGGAACACAGCAACAGAATTACGCCAAGAATATAACGAAATGGTTTACAAAACTAAAGTGACATAAAAAGTAACTGCATTGTAAATCATTTAAAATACGAGGCGAACAGATAAAAAACATCACAGCAGTATACAACAGTATAAATCATATGGACAACTCTCTCCCTTACAATAAAGTACTCGGGATGGAACAACACAATTCAAGTCAAGGTGTAAAAATCTTCTTGTGTTAATTAAAATTTTTCACTTGAATTAAATGCTGGAGTGATAATGGAATAAACAGAAAGACTGGAGTAAATGAACTAAAAAAAAAAAGATAATCCAGCAACCTGAGTGAGGGTTGTCGCATCAGCGATAACAAAGGGCACATTCACAAACCTCGCTAGTGTTTTTGCCAGCAGAGTTTTCCCTGACTTTGAAAAAGAGAAAAATATAAGTGAAACATGTATAATACAAGGATCATGATATTATCCATTATGTGAAACAACTAACTTGAAAGATAGAGATAAGGTCAAAATGTATAATACTACTGCTTTCTTGTTACAGGAAACTACGGATTCAATTTAAGTTCAACTGTGCATCTGCAACCATGTACCATGTATTTCAATGAACCATTGGGTATGATAGGATTTTCTACCACAATGATAGGATTTTCTACCACATATATCATCTCATTTAAAATCAGCTGCTTGATTGCATGGCTAAACACACTTTTATATTTTATTTACAGAGAGTGCTAATACAGCCACAACATACAAAGAAATAGCAGATTAAATGATCAGAGCATGTACCCGAGCCAGTTGGACCCATGACGAGAATGTTGCTTTTCTCAAGCTCCACCATGTCAGTATCACTCGTGCAAGAATCGCTTTCGCTACTGTCTCCGGCAGACCTGTAGCTCACATTTTCAGTCTACTTTAACACCTGAGGCTATACAACAACTCTAAGGAAGCTGGTGTTTACATACCTGCTGGAGAGCGACTCACAATATATCCGTTTATAGTGATTATAAACTGCTACAGAGAGGACCTGCATGCAGAAAGAAAAAAAGAGCCTTATAAAGCAGAACAAAGCACTCGATGTTCAGTTAAGTGACCAGCAACAGGAGCTGTGACGAACAAGCAGAATCCTCAAGGCAGCTTAATGATGACGATCGCACGCACAGAAGGACTATCCGTGTATTGCACAAGGATAGCGTCAATGAGATATAAAAACAAACAAGCACAAAACTTTCTACAAGTCTTCTGTTGATAAAATTTCCACCTTTTTGGCTCGCTCCTGGCCGATGACAAACTTGTCCAGCCCCCGGCAAATCTCCTTGGGCGTGGGGAACTTGCGTCCGAGGTTCGATCCGCCCCACCCGCCCCCGTCCTTCCCGTCGCACCCGTCCCCGCCACCATGCGCAACCCTAACTACATCGATCCTCCCGAGGGTCGCCGAGCCCGCGTGCGCGGCGGGGGCGTCCCCGGGCTGCCTCCAGATCTCCGGCGGCTCCCCGCCGTCCGAGCCAGCGGCGAGCGGGGCCGCGACGGCGCGGGGGAGGTGCTCCTGCTCCGCGGCGCGGCCTGCGTGGATGCGGCGCGCGGCGGAGAGAGCCGCGGCGGTGGCGCGGGAGCGCACGGCGGCTGACATGGAGGAGAGGATTCCGTGCGGGGAGAGGAAAAGTGGAAGGGAATCGGATGGAAGCCGAGGCCGAAGCCGTGGACAGGTATTGCGTCGCGAAGCAGGAAAATATCTGCTTTGATTTGGATAGATTCCGGCCGGAGCTGAGTAGCAAACGGGAAATGGAACTTAAAGTGGATTTAGGATCAGAAAATAAATAATATCACTTTGACTAAATTTAAAATATTTATATTTTAAAATGAAGAGAGTAAAATATTAAAATTTAATAATATAAATGAATAAATGGTTTAGGTTTTTTCATTTATCCAATTCTCTTATTTGTAAATATTTAAGAACGAATTCGCTGACGAGCATCCCAACATGCGAGTCTAAAGACGGTAAAACTCCTCTAACACTCCACGTGACAGTGATCAGGCGCCGTCGCAGGACGGGCGGCAATAGTTTCTGTTCCACATACAGCACTAGTGGTGTGTTTGGAGGACCTGAGTGTTGATGCTTTTTTTTTACTATAGCTAAATTCATCTACAGTGAAAATCAATTGCATTGTTGCAAGTTTGCCTTCTAAACGCAACTAGTGTTTCTTGCTTGTGGGCTCAGCTATCTATCCCTTTCCGTGGGTTGAATCTGTGTACCTTGACATACCTGGTAGCCAACGAGATGATAATCATCGTTAGGTTGGTATAATGATATTTATTTAATTAGCTAGTATTAGAGATAAGATCAAGGTTACAAAAACCTTCAAAACATACATGTTTTTTAGTTTTTAATAAACTGATTCAGTTCAATTTCACTTATCACCCTTTTTTAAACATAATTTTTTAAAAAAAATTGAAGAGTAGTAGGCCGATGGATAAACCGGTTAATCTAAGTGTAAGACCGTAAGCCAAAGAAACTAATCAGTTTCACAATTTTTCATTGAAAAAAAAAAGTGGTTTACCAAGCATTTCATTCAAAATTTATCTAAATTATAATTTTAAATTTGAAATTATTTTCATGGTCAAACCGTTGGGTCCCATTTTCTCTGATTGAATTTAACTTGTGATGTGGGTTAGTTGCATATTAGCGCCATGGATGTATAGGTGGAGCCGGTGTAAGCTAAACTAATCCGAGGTCGATCAAAGGAGGGGAGCTGTACACAGATGAACCGATATACTGGTCCAACCAAGGCCCACATACAGAGAAGTGAATCCACGGTCCAACCATCCCAGCTCCCTTGCAGCCCACACCACACGAGTCGTACCCGCCACCACACGGTTGGGGTCGGCCTCCTCTCCCCGAGGCGTCGCCGCCATGCCGCGACCGACGACGGCCTCCACCGCGATCGCCGGCCGCCGCGCGCCGCCGCCGCCGTCGGCTGAATCCGAGCGGGAATCAAATACCTCGTCTTCGTCGGCGGTGGCGCAGTCCTCCGTGGCGTCCCTCATCGAGCGCGCCACCTCCACCACCGAGCCCTCCGTCGATCCGTCGACCCTCCGCGCCATCAAGTCCGCGGCCCGCGCCTCCGAAGGCGCCATCCGCGACTCCTTCAGCCTCCTCCTCTCGCTCATGTCCAAGCCGCACTCCCACGTGCGTAAGCTCGTCGCAGAGTCCTTCGCTTCGATCCCCGATTCCACCTAACCCTAACCCGTCGATGTGCAGGTGCGGCTCCTCGCCTTCAGCATCGCCGACGAGCTCTTCATGCGGTCCAAGCTCTTCCGGTCCCTCCTTGCCGACGCGCTCGATGGATTCCTCCCGCTCGCCGTCGGGTTCCGCCGGGCCCAGCCGCTTCCGCCGCCGGCCGCCTCCGCCGCGCTGCTCCGCAAGGCCGCCATCCAGGCGCTCGAGCGCTGGCACCACCTCTTCGGCGCGCACTACCGCCAGCTTCGCCTCGCGGTGGAGTATCTCAAGGAGCCCGCCCGTGTTCAGTTCCCTGGCCTTCGCGCCACCCTCGAGGCCCGAGCTGCCCGTGAGGCTCGCACGCAGGAGATTCTGGCTGGCAAGGTCGAGCAGCTGCGTGAAAGCCTGGGGTCCATCAAAGCTGACATTCGGTCCACAATGAATGAGATCAGCAACGGGTTGGAGATCATCCGTGCTGAATATGAAAAATTTGAGGGTTATGTGAATGATGATGACGCTGAACAGGAGACTCTGTCTCTGTCGATGCGGAATATTAGGACGGCATCGTTGAGAGCTGGGGAGTGGGCACCAGAGACTAAGGAAAATGAGGCTGTTTTTGATGCACTGAGGGAAGCGTACCGGATGCTTGTGTCAAAACATCTGGTTACTGTTGATGAGTGGATATCTGTGCTTGTGAGGGTCAATATTCCTGATATCCGATTCAGAGATTCTGCATTGAAGGATTTCATTGATGTCAAGAATGAGATACGGGCAGTGAGAGCACGCTGGAGTGAGCTTGGTCTCGACCTTGACAACGTTAATAAACGGAAGGATAATCAAGAGGAGGAGGAGGAGGACGACTTTTGGGTGAAGGGGGAGATAGAGGCCCCTAGCGTCCAGAGCAGTATAGATCTTGCAAGCACCAGCAAGGACACCAGAAAGGGAAAGAGTGTGCTGGGTGCAGCGAGTTCTGATGTTGGCAAGGGGCCAATTGCTAATAATAGATCTAGAAATCTTAACCCAGAGAAATTGAAGCTCTTAGCTGAAGCTCCTGTGGTGCCGTGGAGCTCTGTATTGGATCGTTGGGGCTCCAGCGGGGATGCACATGTAAACCAGAGGGGGCTTGCGCTAGAGAGCCATTGGGGAAGGGTGGATAATGATGCTGTTATACCTGCAACAAAGATCGCAGAGTTGAATGTTCATAGTTCAGTTTATAGAGAAGCACCTGTTGAGATCCTACCATGTCGTGCACCTCTAAAGAAAGGAGGACTTTGCCAGAGAAGAGATCTTAAGGTTTGCCCTTTTCATGGACCCATCGTCCCACGTGATGATGAAGGAAATCCGATCGAGCAGAGAAGTGGAAATTATGACACTGAAGTAAATCCTGTCGAGCATTGTGACACAGGAAGAAATGCCAATGAGCTACCCCAAAGTAGTGATGGTGACTATACTAAGGAATCATCTTCGTCAAAAATGACAAACATAAATAGTGACTGTGAAGATAGTGATGGAGTTAATGATCTTGGTAACATTACAATAGAGCAGTTGGCAAGACAGGCAGTTACAAATGTCCGAAAAAGAGATATAGATCACAAAGCACGGGAAAGAGCCCAGCGTGCACAAATTCGTCAACACAATGAAGATGTTCTGCGGGACGCAGCTATTGCTTCAACCTCCAACTCTGCAGCAGCTTATGAGCAGCCTCCAGAAGCATGGGGTCGACGTGGACATAGAGGTAAGAGAAAAGCGCCAACTCTGGCATCAATGCTGAAGAAGAAAGTTACCACCAAAGACAGGATTGCAGAGAGGCTTCTGAATTCACGAGCTACGGATGCAAAGATAAGAGAGGTTTCTCACAACGAAGATATGAGTTACAGGGAAGCATTTCCAAATCAGTGGTAAAATAAGCAGCTGTGTTCTATTTGTATAGACTGTATAAACATGATAGAAAATGAATCCAATTGTTTTCTTTTCTTGTACAATTTTCATGAGTTAAACAATACTATGGAACTGTAATTCTGTGCATAAGTTTGTACAGTGATAGAATAAAGCGCCTTGTATACAATGTTCGGTTTCTCCTATGTATTCTCATGTTCTGGTATTAAAATTGTGTGGTGTCATGATGGATTAGTTAATCGAACACATAAAAGTTTTAACAGTGTCTGTTAGGGATTATTTGGAATCAGACAAAGGCTCCACTGAGGCACCCATTCTGTTGCATCTGTTACCAGACTATTTAGCTGCATTTGTACTCAGCGTGCTGTGCCGTTGCTGCTGCTTGCGTTTCTAGACTGTCAACCCTAGCACCCCGCATTATCTGTCCATCAAATATTTACTGTGTCTAGTTCTTCGTTACCTTAACCATGACAAACATAGAAGAGCACTGTTTTTCTAAGAAGGAACAGAGAAGAGCACTCTGCTTTAATCGCAAAAATGCAGTGTACTCTATTTTACAATGATGTTCGTAGCGATTAACCATATATCCTCACATCAGTATAAAAGGGAAAAAGAAACAGGGTTTATGTGCCTGTGCAGAATTGATGATAAGATTTTTCTCTTCGCAAAAAAAAAAAAAAGATGATACGATTTTCTTCGTGCCTCGTTCTTTCCTGTTCTTAGTTGAAAACTATTGGTTCTACCCTAGAATGTTCATTCAGACTTCCACAACTGAAGAATCATGCGTGTATGCTTTAAACTGATAACAACTAAGAATTGCTGCCAATTAAACGAAATTCGCGTTTGCAAATGGAACGAACGTGAGTGTTCATATACAACATGTAGCAAACCATGAAACAACAATTATAGATTTGTATCCGCAGAGTAATTTATGGTTATAGCTAACCCTGTAATTTCTGATACATAATTGGCCTAGTCTGTTATTAGATCTCATTCTGTTCTGTATCAGCCGTTCTGATTCAAAAGCAGACTAGAAAAGTTTCTCATACATCAAATATCGATCAGCGGAAGAATGGTTTTGAATAGAAATCTGATAACAAATAATCAGAGTGACAAGATATCTAAGGATTATGTCATCAAATATTAGTGCAGAAACATCGATCAATCCACGAACAACACTTCAGTTGACTCATTGAAAGGAATACGTGCTTTACCTAGAGATCAGATGGCTACAGACTTGACACGATCAACGCATGAAATTCAATCGTAGAAAAAAAAAAGAGAGAAACGTGCAAGTTTGCATATCAAGCACTTGCTCTCCCAGCTAGTAGTACAAGTCTATGCCTAACGACGCCACGTGCTGATCCTAATCAGACTTCTGCTTCACCATTCGTGCCGGAGGTTGCTCCTCGTTGTCATCAGACAACAGGAAGGATTCCGCTGCATCGAAACTATCCTTCAACTTCTGGAGCTCGCCGTCAGAAAAAATGTTCTCCAGATCGAGGCCAGCACTCGAGTCCTCCAAAGCGTAAGCCGTGCTGAGGTTTTGATCGATCAGCGTTGTGGTCGTGCAATCTGCGGAACCACCGTCGGACCCGGCGGCGACACGTAGGCGCTGACTTTTAGGTTCATCGGCGAGACAAGAATCGTCGGGGTGGCGAGCACGCTTCTTGCCGTAGCCGGAGAAGCAGATCAGACAAACCTTGAGCGACGGGCGGTCGTCGATGAAATATTCGTGCATGACCCAGCCGATGCTGCCGCTATCCATGTTGAGATTGAGGTTGTTCCGCGTCCACCGGATGTTCTCGCCGCCGACGAGCAACACATGGCGGTCGCACTTCTGGATCTTCCACGTCCCGCCGCCATCGCAGCGGTGACTGCGACGTGCGTTTGGTCGACTTTCATCACGGACGTAGAAGAAGGCCGCCGGGACGTCGTCGTCGCTCAGGCCGTGGTTCCGCAAGAGCTTCCAGGGCTGGGTGTTGGCTGCTGTGTTGTCCTCGACGATGACGCCGAGGCTTCGCAGATTCTGGATTCGGAACTACCGTGTCAAGTCTCCACCTCTCGATCATTTGTTCCTCGGCGATTCATAAACTGTTCCGCATCATTTGTTTTATTGTTTTGTGTTATAAATTAGATAGCACGACAAAAATAGAATCGGTTGGAGTAAAAAAAGAAAAGAAAATATCTTATTTATGTATCAGGACCTACGTAGTTTCTATAAATTGGGTTATGAAAAAAAACTAGATGATAGTGTTTGGAAGCTAGTTTATAGAAATTAATTTCTAGTATTTTTCTTATCTAATGACATCTTTTTCCATCTTTTTATTTTAAATATCTAAGTGTATTAAAAGATAGTACGTCTTTTGGTTAAAAAAACCAAAATAAGATGGGATTTTTGATTTTTAAGAAATTGAGAAACTAGTTTTTATAAATCGAGACAAAAACTATCTTATTTGAAAGACTTTAAGTTTTTAAAAACTGGTTTCTTATAAACTAGTTGCATCTAAACAGAGCCTTAGTTATACGCTCGCCTGTGCGGGCCTGGCCTGGATTCTTGCCGTGGCTCGCGTGGACACAACCGCCCTCCGAAGGCCAGCGCCATGCTCGATCGGCTCCATTATATTTTTCGTGCCATCTTCCTAACTATTAGAACTAACAAACTGGCCATGCATCGCCATATTAATTCTTGCGATCAGATATCAGCACTTTAACCGAGCAGATGCATGCACATGCATAGCTAGCGCATGACGACCAGGGTTTTGAAAATGGGTCAAAACCTGCCGGGTTCGCTATTTGGTTTTCGATCGAAAACCAGACAAATATAATATCAAATCGGATCGGTTTCGTCTAAAACTGTGAAAACCGATCGATTTTCACCGGTTTCTAAAACCTCGACGACGACGTATGAATCAAGCGAAGCTGTGCCAAGCTTCGACGAACCGTCAAGCGTAGCCCTAGCCCAAGCCCAATCATTTTGGACTGGAGCCGAGGTATCGAGCGCGCTCCTTCCGTGCGTCCAGCATCCAGTATTGTTTGATTCCTCATGGCGTCATGAATGATGATGATGGAAAACATCAAGTTTCGAACACATGCATTACTACGCATAGACGAGCTGTTTATATATGCAAAACAAAACAAAAAAAAATCATTATGAAAATGGGCAGCGTCCAATTAAGCGTTTTGTTCGTTGTGGGGAAACTCGGAATGGATCACGAAATCAGTAGCCGTCGGCCGGCCTTCAGCAGGTTCGACCACACAACCATGTCCGGAACTGGACGAGGCAGACAGCCGGACAACATGCTTGAGAGTTCATGAATGGAGCTCGCCGCGGCGGGTGGTACAGGGTTTGATATTTCGTTTGTTTAACGAAAATCACGAAAACCGAAAAATCGGTCAAAAACCGCTCTAAATCGAAAATTCAAAATTTGAACGGTTTGCTACAGTAAACCGAGCAGTTTCACCGGTAAGCCAACCGGTTTGCTACATTACCAGATTTTAAAATTTGGAACCCACCGGTTTTACCAGTAAGACGACCGGTTTTACTGGTTTATCAACCAATTTTATCGGTTTTCGATATTCCGAATTTTTTCAATTTTTCAAAATTTTTTTAAATTTTTAAAACGAAAACCGACCGGTTTTGAGGCCGCCGACGGCCAGTGCATCCCGGCGCTCATCGTAGCCGGTTGATGTGTTTGTACGATCCCTTTGGTAACATAGCCGTATTCATTCAAAGCAATATTATACTGACAATACATGCACGATGCAATGTAAACAAGATAACATATCAGCGAAGTACCATAAATCGGATCAATAACCATCGTGAACTACAGAGCTGAACAACATAACAGTGCAAAACATCAAAAACACAATAAGACACTAAAACACCACAGTACCCCTTCCGGTCACACCCTTCTTCAGAGGAGCGAAAGACCGAAGGCCTATCAGCATCTCACGACAGGTGCTAGCAAACTCCTGCTCCTCTAGTCTCTAGTCTTTCCTCATATGCCACCTCTGCCTACTTGCTCCTAGTTTCTGACATGATGATGCCACCAAACATCATCAACAACATGCACTTGTGTCATTCGCTATTATTAGTCTTCATCTGCAAGTGGTAGATGATAATACTTCTATTTACATGAATGGTGTGATGAATATCAGGTAGAATTCAAATATTTATTATACAATATAATAATGTTGCTGCATTTCCTCAAACTAGGCCATGAACATGCTCATTACGAAGCTGCTCACTCCACAATCTCATCTTCTGGCCCTGGAAATCAGCTTCATCTAGTTCTTTATTCTGAAAATGTGTGCCTGCCAATGCGATATACGTGCATGAGGTGTGTGCTAAAGCAAACAATTTTTCATAACTTGCGCAGAAAGAAAATGCAATATATATGCACATCTCAAATGCAAAGATTTTCTGTTATACGGGGAAAGACCTACAGTAGACATGCCAAGAAGTCCAAGAGACGGCTTAGAGGCCAGATTAGCTTGCCACTTATTAGACTGCAGAGTCAGAGTTGGTTAATGTCAGTTCTATTGTCGGATAGAGATAGATTAGGGCTCTAGAACATAGTCGGTTCTGTTGTAATCAAGAAGCTATAGATGCTCCGCTATATCAATGGAATAAGGCAAGTAGATGAAAGCAATGAAGAAACATACCCCAATCCTCAAATACACTAAGCTATAGGTAAAGCATTAGGTCTAATTATCCTTCCCCATACAACGCTGGGAAAAGCTCTGGAAACGAGACTGCAGTGGACAACACACTGTTACATACAATGCTGTCATTCATTTGCATTCATTGCCAAAATTAAGTAACCTATAAGTTGAACTGATAAACAGATTTTTCAGTTCATATTGCTACCAGAGATCCATTTTCCCAATCAAGTCTATTCTACCACATTAAGGTGAGATGCAGCGCACAAATCCTAGTACTAGGTCAACTGAATAAGATATCCTTTTGGCACTATAACAGGAAACTTCAGTATTCACCATTCATTTTCTTAGAAAAAACATCATCCTTTAGCAGGTAATACATCTGTAGCTCAATTAGCACGACCATAACACACCGTACGTAAAAGGTTGAATGGTTACATCAACAATCATAGGGTGATGAACCAAGATCTGAAGTTAATAAAGTAACTAACACACCAATTCTTTCTGAGTGATCCAAACCATTTTTTGAACCACAAACAAAAATAATCTACAATGTAAGCAAGACAACAGAGGAACCTGCAGCCAAGCTAAAAAATACCACGAGGCACATAACGAAATATTATAATGCACAGTGCAAAACATCATAACTACAATGAGACTAATGACAAACCTACGAGGCACATAATGAACTATTATAATGCATAGTGCAAAATATCATAAATACAATGAGATTAATGACAAACCTGTGCACGATCAGTCATTTTGACCATAGCCTTCATTTAGCAAAGGAAAGACAGGAGGCCATATCGTCATCAAAGGACGGATGCTAACCAACTCCCTATCATCTAGTGTCATCCCATATACCTTCTCTGCCTGTTTGCTTACAATATCCAAGAATACAATGGCACCAAACATCTCCAAAAGCACAAAATTGGCATTATCCCCGACAGCGCGTATCTTAACACTAGTACTCTGTCCATCTGGAAGAGGTGGCGAAGCTTCGATCCCCACATTAGCGCACACCTCACCCAAAGAAGTAGTATCTACCAGGAACCAATTGCCCCAATTATCTCCACCAGTCCTGCAATGGAATATGTGAAGCTGCAAATCCTTTACATATATGAGATAAATTCCAGAATTATCACCCCGCGACAGCATGATACATCCATTATGCTCGTCCGCCACTCCATTCGGGAGCTCCATGGGTGAGATTCTTGAGGACAGGAAATCGCAGACAAGAATCTTGCTGATACTGGACATCATGTAGAACTTGGTGTTGTCAAAGAGCATAACCCTTGATTTGGGTGGCGATACAGGGAGCTGCGCCACCGCGGAGGCCCTGAAGGCCCAGGACAGGTCCTGCAACTCATACAGGTGCACGGTGGTCTGCTGCTCGCTGTACCCCATCACCACGGAGAAGTAGGAGCGGCCGTCGCCGTCACCGGGGTCATCGGGTAGGAACTCGCCGTAGTGGTAGATGAGGCACTCCTCGTCGCTGGTAAGCTGGATCGGCGGCGGCGGGGGCGGCGGCGGGACGACGACCGTGTCCCCCGCGGGGGACAGCGGGCTGCACACGAACTGCGTGGACTCGTAGCGCTCGTCGAACGCCGATACGAGGAGCCGCCCGCCGCGGCCGTCGAGGATGGAGGCCGCGGACCCCTCGAATGCGTCGAAGAAGGCGGCGGCGCGGCGGGCGGCGGTGGCGAGCTCCGGGAGCGGATGGATCGGGACGAACCGCGGGCGGGGGGGCAGTCCGGGCCCGGGCCCGGGCGCGAAGGCGAGGTAGACCCCGAGGACGCGCGGCGGGTGGCGCGCGCGGAAGCGGTGGAGGAAGTCCCGGTCGGAGGCCAGGCGGCACCAGCGCCGGCAGACGAGCGCCCCGCGGAGGAGGCTGGTGGGGAGACCGACGCGGAGCAGGATCTCCCGCAGGAGGTCGTCGTCGCCGAGCACCCGGGAGGTGGAGGTCCCCACCACCGGCTGCGGCGGTGTCGAGGGGGGCCGCGGTGGTGAGGGGCGCCGCGGTTTCTCGGTTCCCATTTCCGGTGGCAAGAGCAGAGGAATCCTGGAACGAGGGGAGATCAGAGTTTTCTTCCTGCCGTCGTACAACGTTGGCTGGACCAGAAAAAAAATCGCCAACAAAAGTATTACGTAATACTGTACTATGGATTCAGACAGGTGGCACCCTTGGGTCCGGACAGGTGGATCTAAGGATGAAAGTTGGGTAACTAATGGGTACTGTAGTTGTGAGTGAACAACATTTTAGGTGCCGTTTGAGTCCGGTCGGATTCTAAAAATCTGGATAAAATAAATCTAATGTATTTTTAAATAGGTGAGTTTTTAGAAAAATTATAAAATCTCATGAATCTAAATATTATTCAAAATTTCATATCATAATGTAAACTAATATAATTAAAATAATAAAATCATGTAATTCAAACAACTGAGATTTTAAATTTTTGAAATTTGAATTAAAAAATTAAAAAATCCAAGTAAAATCTCATAATTCAAACGGTAGAGATTTTATAATTCTAGAATCCAGATTTTAGAATTCAAGAATTCATAATCTAGGTTTTTGATTCAAATAGGCTCTTTATATATTTATGTGATAAATTTATGAAGATAAATGTATTTTTAATTCATTTGAAAGAATTTTTTATCATGAACTAACCCACAAAATAGAAAAACTTACATCCCTAGCGTCAAATATGTTGAGATTGGTGCCTACTTATCTCCTCTCATCGCTCTCCTCTATCTATGGATCGGCCAGTAGGAAGGTGTACTACAATTTCACCTCTTAAAGTAAACTAGCTAAAACTGGTTGAATTACTCGTCAAAATTTTACAAAAATCTAAGCGATATGCTACAATAAACTACTCACTTTTTTTAGTTACTACAAAAAATTGTTTAACCGAATATTTTCATCTTACAACCCAGTTTCACCCGATTACCGACCGATTTTCTCTCTCTTTTTTTTCAACATTTTCAATTTTAATTTGACAGCAGGTGCATCATAAAAATTGAGCCCGGCTGATTTCGCCCAAAACTAAACAGTCCGGTTTCAATTAGTTTTGTAAATCATGCTCTCACAATGACAGCAGTCAGAGCACAGATTATAAGCCGTTGTTGCTTTGTTGGGAGACAATTATGAACAAATGGCAACAAACAGTTATTTAGAAAATCTTAAGATTATGAAAGCTGCAGAAACCACTTAAAAATTTGCAGACTAACTGAATTTACAAGACCTGGAGCAAGACGTCTCTATATAGGCTTTATAGGGAAAAAAACCGACATAGATGTTAACCTACACGAAATTCTTACAATGAGCTTAAGCTGCAAACACGTTCGAGACGTTGGTAGTAAATTCGACAAGTCTGCAATTTTTTCACCATTGGACAGTGAACGATTTGTGCAAATATAAAAAAAATGTCATGTTTAAAGTATTTCTACTAATAAAATAATTCAAAATAAAATAAATAATATTTTTGAATAAGACGAATGGTGAAGCATGATTTTTAAAAGTAAAAAAATGACATCTTACATCATCATCTGTCAAGTATACTATTATAATAAGAACCCGTTAGCTCTTTAGAAATAGAATCAATTTCCAAGGATCAAATTCTAGAAAATTAATTTGTAACTGAATCAGCTGAAAAATGATCCAACTATCCTTTTCTTATTTGGCTCTCCTCGGAATTTAAATTCTGAAATCAAAATCAAAGATGAGGCTTATTAAAATCCAACATGAAGACGCGGAGAAAGAATCGGACGGTCACACAGGTACAGATGAAGATGTAGACGATGACATGGATCTTTTCCGCTATGGTGGTGGCTCTGTGGCATCGAGGACAGCGGGGTGAGGATACCTACCGCTAAGGTGGCGGCACTATCATGGAGTTAGGGATAACGGAGTGAGGATTGACAATATCATTCATTGATTCTGAAACTTTCTACAGTTTTGGGTCGGAAAGCAAAACAAACCTCCAATTTAACCACTGAAAACGGACTGAAATCAACATTCGATTCCATTCTATAGGCAGCCAAGTAGGCTGACCTTGAAATATGATTCAATTCAGGACCTAAAAGACAATAGACATACCATAAAACCAGGGAACGAATGACAACATAACACATGCCACGTGTAACAAGATTCTCACAATAACATAATTATAAGGTAACGTGTCATGCGATTCAAATGAATGAAGTTTATCAGCAAGGGAATTTACTATAGATTTTTGCAATATTATATGCTTGCACACCAACAGTAGAACAATACAGCAGTCTCTTCGGAGACATCCTCTAAACAAAAAAAAGTAGAACAATACAGCTTCAGTTCTGGAGAGGATACCATTTTACAAAGTTCGTAGGAACCACATTTTTTCTGAATAACCAAAATGCCTCCAGCAATTCTAAAAGAATGCTCTGACCATGAAAGTTTGACATCCAGTGGCCAGGAGAACTACAAACATAAGAGAACTACTCACTGAAATATAACACCTTGAAGAACAATTAAACAGTGTCTTCAAGTAATTGCCATAGAGCGCTTGGGTTTCGAACTAGGGTCAATACCAAGAGAGAGAAAAAAATTCATTTCCAGTAATCAAACTCATCACATACATGCAAAACATCTGGCATTCCTACAAACATAATAAAAATGGACAAGAATGATACTAATCTTGAAGTCCCGTATTACCATAAGTTTCATTCCAGACCTCTTGACCTTTTTTCTTGATTTCATACTGCTAACCACAAATTCAACCTTGTTTAATGAAAAGCATAAACCTTTTAAAAGAGAGATTTTACCAAGCATATAGAGTACCAAAAATAAGAACTCTCAGCTTCACTTATTTCTCTTATCTCAAGTTGGGACAGAATCCGATTTCATGGGTTCAGTGCCGGACCCATGAGAACTGTTGCTGCTGACAGGTACAGTACGCTGAGCAAAACTTAGTAACTGCTTGCGCTGATCCTCATTAGTATGGGGGAGGCTGGCACGCAGAAGTTCTACTGGCATTTTTCTGCTTATAGCTGCTGCTGCTGCGGGTTGCAGTTGTGCAGTTTGAACCACGCTATCAAATTTACTCATACAATACTGCGTAAGCATCGTAAAGAAGGCATCAAATGATGCTTGCCATAGAGCTCGGTTCTGCATGCTGTAGGTAGGAGCACGATGTTGATTAGTGAGCAGCTCTGTTGCTCTGTCCAGTACAGATTTAATGGTGACAGAAGCCCAATCACCTGCTGGGGATCCAAGTGGTCGAAGGGGTGGTTGTAATGACGAACATACAATAGCTGCAAGGCAAGCACTGAGATCACTCAACTCCATCTGACAAACACATGCAGATACTGCACTTGCAAGTTTGGTTATTGTCTCAGCTGCACTGAGATCTGAGGGTGTAACACCAAAAATTATTCTCAGATGCCTGAATACTGCCATGCAAGCTATCCTAGCGAGCTCACTGCCTGAAGTAACAAGTTGAAGGTAACGAGACAGTAGTTTCCGACCCTTTGGTAGGGCAACAATGCGGAGAAAGACCAGATCATCATTTGAAGACAATGGTGCATTTTTATTAGGTGCAAATGGATCAACTAATTGCAGTGACTCTGCCAGCTTCTCAAGGAGGGCCTGTCTTCTGTTTCGCAGTTGCAAACCACCATCTTGCTGCTGGCTAAATTGCAGCAAACGATCAATATCATCAACATCAAGGAGTAGGCAAAGTCCATCTTCAATTGTGATCCTAGCCGCCAGCATAGGTTCTTGATCAAGAGGTTTTGATAAAGATTTTTCAATGTTATCACTAGGTGCACAGGTTGGTTCGACATCAAGAAGTGGGCGAGGCCTGCGAATTGAAGAAAATGGGAGCCTTCCAAGAGCATCAACCTGGAGATACGCATGAGGCTCATCCTTACTCTCTGCACGCGAAGATGGATCTCTAATCAAAGCTGGACAGAAGTGGTGCTTCAGTTGTGCGCCTGCTGATCTTTTAGCCAAACAAGCTTGATGGTAGTAATCATCAATATAAGGGTCATTGATCTGAGTGGCAGCTTTATGCAGCCGTGCAATATTCTCAATTTCTTCAGTGGACATGTACTTGGATCTGAATCGCGGCCACCCGTTATGCATCCTCATATGTTCATAACCTTGGTGAGGATAAAATTGTCCCTGCCTTCCATGCTGCCACATTGATCTTGCCCTTGGATCACTCAAGTCAGGCATAGAGAAATTTGCATCGAATCTACTCATAACTTGTGATGAAGGATGCCGAGGGGCAAACATTTCCATGCTTTGTGGCGGGGAATGCTGAGGACCAAGCATCTGCGCATGCAGTTGTGAGAAATGTGGTGGAGACTGTTGAATTGGCAGCATCCCATGTTGATGGCGAGGTGGTGGCATCAGTCCATTTGCGCGTGGCATTTGATGCGGCATAAAACCGGGCATAAAACTAGGACCATTCCCACGCATCGGTCTACCATGATGCTCTGGCAAAGTTTGGGTTGCCAGGCCGATTGAACCCATATTAGCCAGGTCCTGACCAAATCGTGGACCTGGAGGCATACCTCCATGAGGGAATTGGGGACGAGGTAGATCATTTTGTGCAGATATAGGCATCCGGAATGCAATTGGAGGCGATGCCATGTTCATATGATGTGGCTGACCAGGTGAAGAATGAGATGCTGGACCAGATGGAGGATATGAAATTAATGATTTAGGAACAGGAATTGGCTCAGTATTACTGTGTTGAGGTTCCTTTTGAGGGTATGATGATGTTCTATGCAAAGGAGACGGCTTTGCTCCAAGAGTGTATTCACTAGGATTATACTGAACATCTTGCTGTGGGGATGAAGATGTCCTGTACAGTCTCAAATCAGCAAAGTTAGCAGAATGGGGTGGTTGAGACAACAAATTCTTGTTATCCAGCACTTGGTCAGTGTCCAAAATAGGTTGTGTGGGCCAATATGAAGATCCAGACTCTTGCGTCCAGCCTGAAGTGGAACCTATATACATTAGAATAAGCGTTAACCACTAATTGGAGAAAAAGAGCAATTACTAAAAACAGAAAAGAGAGCAGAGGCCATTCTTGCTGTTGGTGCACTGAAATCAAACAATTAAGCACTGAAGCTAACAGGGACCGTTCTATAAAAAATCATCCCATGGTCAGACACAACACTTTCTATTTGGAAGATGTTTTTTTTTTGGGGGGGGGGGGGGGGGGGGG
>BCLF01000092.1:71408-83076 GCA_001602275.1 Zoysia japonica
TTAAGTATGATACTAGAAACCATGAGAATGGTCCATGGTATTATTGCCTAGGAAACAAGAGAGAACATAGTTGTGTGGGTGTTTACTTGTATAAATGTTCAAGAAACTACAAAAGATGAAAAAATAATGAGGGCAATAGCATAAAAGAGACAAAATAGAAATGAAATTATATGCATATTATTTTGGGGAAATATAATTAATTGCACTGCTTGTGTTTTGAAAGGAGTATATTTAATATTAAAAGAGCTTAGAGCTATAGAAGTTGCAAAGAATTCATTCTATGAGGAAAGTGATACTGGACAGTCCTAGAACGAGAGGATACAATGTTGTGAATTATGGTTTAAATTTCAAGTTCAACAAACTACTTACACATCCATTGGTGCAAACACACATCATGAGGTAATGAAAGTGAACATTGAAACAGGGTTACTCAAGAATCATATCGTCAACAACAGAAGAATATAAAGATAAGAATCAGGGAATTGGGATCTACTTACTTTGTCTAGAAACAGATCCCCTGTGACTAAATACCCCTTGCTGCTTTGGTTCATCCACAATTCTAGTCAGCTGAAAGTGAATATAGTTGCACAAAATAAGAAAATCAACCTTAACCATCAGCAAAAAGAAAATACAAGTCAAATGTAAATAAGGAAAACAGTTTTTTGAGGTAAACATAAAAGAATAATGATTTGTGGAATTCATGTGCTTGACTATAATGCTATTCCCTCCGTTCAGAAATATAAGTCATTCTAGCTTTGGGCATGGGAATTAAGGAGAAGTGAAAAAGTATGGTGCGCAAAAAACGAGGAGGAAAAAGATATAGATGGAGATTTATTGGGAAGAGAGAAAGTGCATTGGAAAGAGAGAGGTGTATTGGGAAGTAAGAATGACATATATTTAGGAACAAAATTTGAATGCTAGAATGGCTTATAATTGTGAACGGAGGGAGTATAATTTATCCGTAGAAAAAAAAAAGCATTAAGCACCAAGCGAGCGGTAAGGCTCCGCCTAGAGAGTAAGCGCGCTTAGTCGCGCCTAAGCATGATTAGGTATTTTATAATTATCAATGTCATAATAATTCCTGAAAATAGAAATGGAAAAAGGAAAGGGAAAAGATGGGATGGCTGCCACTTAGTGGCCCTTTGGCCCATATCCTTCTCATTTATTGTCCCAACACAGCCCAAACTTAAGGCAATGGCTGCGCGAGCTCAGATTTGGTGCTTCAGTGCGACATTGGACATCGGCAGCGGAGGTGCAACATCAACAGTGGTGGCACAACTTCGACGGCAGCGGAGAAAGCTTGGCGGCGCTGCTGGACGACGCCTAGCGTGCGCCTAGCCCCCAAAGCGAAGCGGTCAGGCTCCATTTGCGATTCGGCACGCGTAAGCGACCACTTTCTTCCACCTTTTTTTATGGTAATTTATGTTATATACAATCCTTTTCAAAGAACAGAAGTGTATCTTTCTGTTAAATTGATCCTAAAACCACATCGCCATACACAGGCCACAGTTTCAAAGGTTTAAGTTCCAAAGAAAGCAGACCTTATTGAATGTTCCAGCTAGATCATCAACATCAGTAAATGAACCTAAACCTTCATCCTGCAAAACAAAGTTTGATCCGCATGAGCAGTTAATATGTGCAGCATGTAGGAATGCAAATGGGTACCCAATGGGTATTGTGGGTCAAACTTTTAGTTCATTTTATTTTATTCAACTAACAATACAAGGTGGACGGGAAGTTAATTCATTTAGAAAATTTTGGGCCGACCCATCGACCCAAAAAATCAAAAACTTGCATCCCTAGCTGCATGGCAGAACGAATATGTTGCAGGTCAAAACACACTATGCATAGATCTTTAATGAATATATTTTTAGGGTTTCACATTTAATGAAGACAAGCATAACCAGAATGAACTACATCCAGTATAACTATTAAGTAAGATAAAGATGGAAGTTACTTTAAGTGTACAAATTTAATGCCTTCAGAATAATGATTCAAAAATCATACAAACTCTCTAATTATCTGCATAACAATCATATTATTAGGAAATGAAAATCACAGTGTCAACATTCTCATTTCAAAGCCAGCATATTTTTCATTGACGTGATTGCTCCCACCGAATATAATTAAATGTCTTCCAGGCATCTAGAACCTCCCCTAAGATACTCAAACAAAAACCAAGATTCATCGTGCTGTCCAACATTTATTTGGCCAATAAAGTCACCTACATGGAGTTTATTCATCGCAGTATCTTTTCGAACAGAAAAAAGAAATATAACAGATTAGATGTCATTCATCACTTTGAACACACATGAGATCCATTAAAGTTAAAACATATACACATCATCTATGGTACCTCTAACAGATTATTCCTTCCATAAGGAGCGTGCTCCTCATCGCCTGGCCCAACAAATGCAGCATCACCATCATCATCATCATCATCATCTAATCCACCTAGCTCAACCTCCTCGACCACATTGTTGCCGAAGAAATCATACTGCAACGCATCAAATTTGGTATCGCCTACACAGAGATATTAAAGAATTTAGCAATCACAATCAGATGCTACAGCATAAAAAGCAAAAGTAAACTAGACGAAAACAGCCATAATCAGCCCACAATAGAATGTAATTTATACATGGTGCAGAGATGAGCAATCATAAAAAAGCAACAATTGATAGTGTTAGTCTTAACCTACGAAAAGATAAATAAGAACGGCAGGATAGTGCCAAAAGACTAACTACAGGCTATAACTCACTCAAAACTAATCTTTCAAGGACAATCAGAGAAGAAGTCGGCTCAAATAGGCTCCACCTACTAATTTTGGAGTAGGGTGATTCCACAGCTCAACAATAAGCTCACCAATTAGTACAATCGATTTAATGCTGCAGACTTTTAACCACCATGAAAAACATGGGGACTGCATAGCTCTCTCAAAAAATTGCTGGCTCGTGCATTCAACTAAAGAAGTAATCAAAACCAAAGGTGGCAAGCGCTATCAATTTGATTCATAACCCGGACGAAATTCTTTAATCAACTAATGCCATATTTCTAGCTACAAAAACCCATCACGGAATCTAATTCATATCAAAATCAATATTTTTTTTGCCAGTGCACCAGTACAAAGAATCTGAACAGCACGTGAAAAGTCGAGGGGCGGAGGCATGGTTCACCAAAACAACCCAATCAGAAAATCACAGGAAATAAATCGACTGAGTACCTGATTCCATGGCACCCCCAAAGCGATTCCCGGAAAACAGGCCGCTACGAACAGAGCATCCCCACCAAGATCTCCCAGAACCGAATCCACCACCCGCGGCCGGATTAGGTTACCACCGAGCGGCAAACGGATCCGCAGTAACCTGCACGGAGAGAGAGAAGGTACGGATCTGATTTGGCGGCTCGCATCAACGAGAAGACCAGAATGAAACTCGAACGAGAAAAATCCCTCCTTACCATCAACAGAAACCGAGCTTCTATGGATCTCCTGCACGCTCCAGGTCAGTCAAGGAGGCCTGCAGGAGGATACGGAGGACGGCAAGAGAAGGATTCGAGGGGCCACGCTCCCGTGTATTGGATTGGTTTCTACGGTGGCGGCGCCGGGGACCAGAGAGGTCGGGGGCTCGGGAGGGAGATGCAGAGGAACCACGGAAGCGGAAGGGAAGGAGCCTTTTTTTTTGTTTTTTATTTTGCTGACAAAGAACCGGCCCTAGGATTGGGGTATTATCTCTTCTTTCTTTTTATCTTTGTTTTTTTTTAAAATAGAAAGTTTCTGTGCCCTCTCTTTCTAAATTATTGTCCTAACAATTTACCGATCCTAGTGGCAATGTAAGAACGAATCCTCACTTATGTTGGTTCCCTCGGGATCAATTAGAGTCGCTAAGATTTTAAGAGAGAACTCATTCATAGAATATTTGCAGAAAAATTCCACAAAACCTAGTATTTTCCTTGCCATAGATTGATTGAGTTTACATTTCCCATACATCTATAGCAAGAAGTCCACAAATCCTTTCATATTTGTTACTTTGCTTTCAGAAACATATGGCTAAAAATGATATCAAGTCTCTCGGAAGAACTTACCTAGAAATATTAAGATCCAAGCGTCGATAATTAAAAAAGGACAAAATTAGAGGCAAAATCATGCATAGTTCAAACCATAGGCTTAATGCGTGCCTATAACCGTGGGCCCGTGGAACACGCGCTCCAATTGCACAGCATCATCCGCTGATGGATGCTTTATTTCCATTCATGTTTTTCCGTTTATATTTTGCTGTTGTACTATCAGTTTTTTTCCCTCTGTTATATAGCCAGATGTTTGTTTTCTTATGATACTTTTTTTCAGACTCTTGTTTAATACTTGCTTTGTTTTTAAAATTATTTTCGTTGTTGATTTTTAACATTATATTTTAATATTCGTCTTATTTTAAAAAAAGTATGATAAAAATTATACTTTTTTGTTATATTCATACAATATTATCAAAGACATTTTAAATATTACTTACAATTTTATATATTTAAAATAATTGTTTGAATGGGATGAATGATCAACAATGTGTTATAATAATAATTTAAAAAAGAAGAGAGTAGTATTGATTTTCATTGAATGGCTTTCAGATTGCATATCTTTGCATGCACTTGATCATTGAATTCATGACATAGTATGTGGGTGGCCATCCCTCTCGATCCGACAAATATGAGGCTGAAACTTAACATCTGAACACGTGCTAGCAACAACTAACACCTGGAATATAACTCTCTGTCCATCAAATTCCAGTCCAATTATTATACAGTTTTAGCTTCACATTTCCAGATAAGCAGAGTGAAGACGGAGCATGTAGCTAGGCGACGTGACAAGCAAACAAATTCATGGACGCGGCAACGCAGCACGTACAACTGCAAATCGATCCGTCCGGCCGGTCTGAGAGCGCGTGCGATCGCCCATTCACCGCTACGCGCCGCGTTGGACGGCTCTCCGTGCCGAAGCCATGGCCGCCTGGACGCCACACCGCTGCGACTCAGCGAGGCGCGGGCCCCGGAACACCGCCGCCGCTGCCGCGGGCGCCACGCCCACGCGCGTGGCAGCAACAGGCAGTGCGTTCCCGCCGGCGCCGAGGAGTACGTCGCCCCCGCCGCAGGTGAGGCCGCACGTCTTCACCTGGCCGCACTTCATGTCCGCGACGATGACGTACCGGCCGCCGCTGTACACCTTCATGACGTAGCAGTCGTCGTCGCCGCCGATGTCCGCGTCGGCGTCGAGCGTCGACGCCTCGCCGGGGAGGACCGCCGGCACGGCACCGCTGCTTCCGACGGCGCCCGAATCGCAGACTAGGTGGCACTCGTCCCAGTAGAGCGGGCACCATCGGATCAGCATCAGGTTGCGGCCGGCGCAGAGGACGCACGCGTACGTTTCAGGGCCGTTGCTGTCGGCCCGCACCGTCGCGGACGAGTTGCAACCGTTATTGATGATCGCTGCCGTCACGTTGCCGGACGCAGCGTCGCCGTCGCCGGCGAGGAGTACGATCGTAAGGATCGACACGAGGAGGGCGCAAGGTGCGAAGCGGCTCGGCATGCTGCCGTTGTACAGTTGCGAGTCTACACTCTAGAGATAGAGTGATGCTTGGTCATCGTAATGTTTGGGAGAATACGCCCAAGCAGCGCAAATTGGTTGTTCCAATATATATGGGGTGTCAGATCATATTTCGAAATATTTGAAATCAATTTAATAGACACACACTCAAAGCTTGTGTTCCAACTTCCTCCAGAAACGGTTGCAACTCAAAGTTTGTGTTCTTCCACAAACAGTTACATTTGCGAATTAAATATTCCAAATACCTACTCAAGTCCTGTATGGAACACGCGATTTTTTCTATTTTCTACAATATTTTCCTATTTTTTACATTTTTTTCCTTATGAAATTAAGATTCTTATAAAATTACTGTAACATCCTTGTGAAATTCATGCGTGATTTCTGTGAAATTCTTGCATTCCAAACAGGACATGCCTCAATAGTTCCCTAGAGATTATAATCTAAACAAACAGGACAGCTTATTTACCAGATTATTTTAATCTCAAGTTTAAATTATTATAATCTAATAAGCTAGTTATTAAGTGCTTATTTGAGATTATAGTCTTCAAAAACCTACTATCCCTACCAAGTTAGAAAAATAAGTAGGTCGACAAACAAAGCACAGATTATAATCTCTAAATTATAATCTATATTATAAAATATTGAGATTATAATTTAGATTATATCATCTAGTGAAGAAACAAACAGAGCCTAAATTACACTTCAATGTGACAAGGGAGCGTTGGTAATTTATTTATTTTTTATAAATAATTACTTATTAGGCCTAATGAAGTCATGAGATAACTCGCCCTCTCAGATGTGAACTTTTCTATATGAAGTGAAATTCATTTTTATTTTTTATTTGACCATTCCGTCAGTTTAGCCTTATAACAGTGTTAAGTGGCGATGAAATGATAATTTTACCTTTAGGTCTTTTATTTGTTTTATTTTGAGTATTATTTTACACAACAATTAAAGAATGTGGTCTATTATGAACATCTTGTATTAACTATTTGTGTTTTAATTCACAATTTGTGATTATCTGTGTGTGTTTTTTTAGAAAATTGGATTGACGACACAAAAAAACACGTCTTTTGAAATTTATCATCGAACTGAACCTGTATATATGTACCACCGAAAGATCTAATTTGTTAGAAATATACCACTTCGTTTATATTAACATGTAACGCCATTACTCAGGACCACTTTGCCTCTGTCTTCAACCTATATCACAAGAGCTCCTCTCTCTCTCACTCACTTTCAACTAGTCAAATCTCCAAGGCTCACTCTCACCCCTCGTGGAGCTCCCTCCAAGTCGCATCCTCTCCCTGGCCACCTTCTCCCTTGTGCATGGGCCCCTCCCCATCTCTGGCTGTAGGCATGTGGAGATGCTTACCCTTGTTGACATGAAGAAACTTCTATTGTTGTCCTGGTATGGGTGTGTTTTTTTTGGAGCTGGCAGCACACTGGTCGAGGGCAACGGCGTAGGGGGTCGGCCGGTCGGGGACGAGGACGACGGGGACAGTGGCGCAGGGTGTCGGGGAGGAGGACGACGGAGACATCGACTCAAGGGGTCGTGCACGGCGGGGAGGTCAGAGACGATGGAGCCGGGGGTGCGATGAGGAGATCGAGGACGATGGACCGAGGGGGGGGGCGACGAGGAGGTCGGGGACAGTGCAGTCGGGGCGGATGAGGAGATCGAGGACGATGGACCGAGGGGGGGGGCGACGAGGAGGTCGGGGACAGTGCAGTCGGGGCGGCGGCGTAGTGGGATGGGGGCGGCGACACAGGGGCCTGGGGCGGCGGCGGTGCAGTGGATGGGGGCGGCAGCGCAGGGGTCTGGGGCATCGGCGACAGTGCAAGGCTGTATGTCGATTTGGAGCAGGGGAGACGATGCACGGGGAGAGTCACGGATGAGTTGTGGGCATCAAAGGCAAATATGTCATTCCTTTTTCTTAGTTCAATTTAAAAAAAAATACAAAATCAACAAAAACGTGATGGAGCCGGATGGAGTGATATATTTCTAAGAAATCGGATGATACATGTTCAATGGTAAATTTCAAAATATGTGTTTTTTCGGTGTCATCAATCCAATGTTTCCTTCTTTTTTTTCTTGGTTGGTCAGCTTGGAAATACTCGAGTATTTTGGTCAGATTCAGTTACCTGTGCAGGAACATATCCGGCCTTAGTGTCCATGGCTACGAGCACCACGTTTAGCGTTCAATCTCATGGTCATTTACAGAAAGACTCTTAAGAAGAACAGAAATGCCATGGTCACAATCAACAGGCATTCAATCTGATGAAATCATGAACACACTATCAACTGATCAACGATTTCATTCAACTGAAAACAAGCGGATACTTAAGTCCGAATACAGAGGCATAGAGCCATTACAGGAAGCAAACGGCTACACGTAGCCGTTCGCACGATGGCAAACTTTTATTCCAGCACGCATCAGTAAGTCTACTCCTGATGCCCTACTTCATCTTCATTATCTTCGGCTTCAGGCAGCGCCGGGAAGGTGGGAGGCCAGATCATCGTCAGCGGATGAACACGTATGACGTTGTCGTCGTCCGGGTCCCTCTGGTACACTTTCTCCACCTTCTTGCTCTCCATGTGCAGGTAGACGATGACGCCGCTGTCACCCAGCTCCAGGAACACGAACTCGGCGTTGTCGCCGACGCCGACCACTTCGATGGGCGCGTCGTCGTCGTTGGCCGGCGGCTCCTCGGGTTCCACTTCTTCCATGGGCACGTCGCCGCCATCAGCAGGAACTTCGGGACCCAGTTCTTCCATGGGCACATCGACGTTATCAGCATCAGCCGGCTGTGGTTCGGGGCCCTCTTCTTCCATGGGCGCGTCGCCGCCATCAGCCGGCGGTTCGGGACCCACTTCTTCCATGGGCGCGTCCCCGCCATCAGCCGGCGGATCGGGTCCCATTTCGGCGGGCGCGTCGCCGCCATCAGCGTTCTCGATGAACTCAGCGCATGTCTTCTTCACGGAGATGGTTTCCTTCAGCACCCACTCGGCGCCGCCGCGGTTGCCCGCCCTGCGGAGCCAGACGCTGAGCTCATCTCCCTTCACGTTGAAGAGGTAGAGAGCAGAGTCGTCTCCCCGGCAAGGGAAAGGCTTGCCCTCGTACTCGAATGTCACGCCTTCCGGGAGCTCGACAATGAAGAACTTCCCGGTGGACAGGTCGAGCCCGAGGATGTACCCAGCCACGGTCATCATGTAGATCTTGCCGCCGGCGAGCAGAGCGGTTGCGGTGAGGATCTTCCCCGGCGTCTTGGCGAGCCTGTCCCCCGCGGAGCAGCACACGCTCCACTCGTCGGACCGCAGGACAGATACCTTCGCGCCGACTACCTGGTTCCACTGGATGATGTCGAGGCGATAGCATGTGGCGTCGTCGCCGTCGTCGGGAAGGAGCATGGCCACGGCGTGCGGACACCGGGGAAAGATGGCCAGCGGCGGCGGGAGCACGGCCACGTCTTGGCCTGGGTACATCAGCGGAGTGCGCACAGCTGCTGAACGGGCGAGGTAGAAGGCTTGGGCGAACTCGTAGAGGACGTGGCCGTTCCTGCAGTCCAAGACGATCGACGAGAACTCGGCGGCGTCGCCGAACCCAAAGTTAGCACGATAAGCCGCGGCGGTATGCTCCGGGGGCTGAAGGGTCGGTACCCGGACAAACTCTGGACGCCGGACGCCGTCGCCGGACACGTAGACCCCGAGGAGGCGGGGCGGGTTGAGCGCGCGGAAGCGCCGGAGTAAGGCTGGGAAGGAAGCGCCGCGGTACCAGTGCTTGGACACCAGAGCGGCGCGGACGAGAGTGGTGGGGGAGTCGACGTGGTGGAGGATATCGCCAAGGAGGCCGTCGTTGCCGAGCACCATGGATCTCGACATGGTGGGCATTGCTTCTCGCTGCCCACCGTGGGTTGATCTTGGTTGCCTTGCTATTCCTTCTCCAACAATGTGTTCTTTGTACACCCCTTTGCTATTCGGTAGAATTTATTTATACAATTTTGTTGGGTTGCAAGTTGATTGAGGGTTGGACAGCACCGCAATTAAAAAAGCGGTGGGATATCTTTTATTGACTGCAAAGTATTTATATAATATTATCTTGTGGCATACTTTTTGACGTCTTACGTCATACGATGCATGAGAGCAGAGCAGTACCATATCTGTTGACAGAAAAGATTCCCTAAAGTCAAAATTACTCGATGCATGACACAATCACTTGTTTTGTACTTAATCTATTAATATTTGATTTATCACTGCTTGATTATATAGAATACTTGATTGTAGAGTTAAAATATCACAACCACCAATAACGCAATTAATACCTTATTTTTACGTGCAACCTCTACATCTAAGAGAACAGCTGACATCTAGATTACGCTTAACATTCTACATTAATACCATTGTCTATTAATATTCTATTGTGAATTCAAAACCGCATCAAGACCGATGCAAAATATTTGAATCAAGGGTGTTCATTTTGGTAATCAGTATGCTCAACTCAGGAGTTGAGTGATTTTGTGGACAATGAAACTCAAAATAGTTGTTAGATGAGAGAGAAGGCCAATAAAACCACCTTAGGAAAGAAAGAATTTACTGTTTAATGTGCTTTTCAGGTGAAACAGTCTCTTATGAAGCTCCTATGTGATTCATATAAATTCATGTGTTCTAAGAAGGCTGAAAAGATGGCAAAATCCACTCTTGTTAGAAAGGATTATATAGCTAAGCTTGATGGGATCCAAAATGCAATGAGCTGGGAGATGGGTTCTATTTGCCGTGACCACCGTACCATGTTGATAATTTTCTTTAGTTCATTTGATTTGCAAAATACTGTGACATTCATTTGATACTTTAGATACCTTGTCAATATATAGTTAGAAACCTTGTCAAATTTTTTATCCAGAAATTTATATTTAAATATTATTATCATGATTAACATGTTCCCTTTAACATTAGCATGGGCATTGACTAGCAAGTACAAGTAACCCTGTACCACAGAAATTTCCAAACTAGGCATCACATCAAAATATAGAGACAGGAACACAATACATCTTTGATAAACCTGACTTAAGCATATAGCAAAATGCAAACATTTGCAAATTCAAGTACTCAATTCCACCGAATACTAGAGACTTGTCATCGATTCAGACCAGCCGAAAACAAGCTCGAAACAGAATAAGTATGAACATTCTCCACGTCTACGCCAATCTTGGTTAGCAAGAGGAGGCTCACATATCCACACCAAGTCCTTGCGAACAGACGAACTTCTGAGGTGTTTGCAACTGAGTCCTCTTCCCTGGCGTCTGGACTGGGGTACACTGCTCGAGACGATCATTGCAAGGCTGGATCGCGTCTGCTATCTCGTTGAACTTGCGCTTCCTCTTATTCAACTTTGTGTACAGTTCTCCACAATCCTTGTGTTTTGTAATTATTAGTTTTTCAATTTCTGCCAAAAGCTCCGTTTTGACATCGATCTGCCTCATTTTGTCGATGAAATCCTGAGGGGCTTCTGGCACATCCATGTCAGGCGAGGGGGTGAAAATAGGAAATGTTATCTTCGGTTCACTGAAACAGAAATGTTCATATGAAGTAAAACAGTAATATGGGAACCAACAAAGATGTGGTTGGGGATCGAAAGAGATGAGCAGAAAACTGACGTGAAAAACATAGTTTTGATTATGACAGTAATAATACTGACCTGTAACTGGAACCAAGAAGTATTTTCCCTTTTCCTTTGATGACACAACCATCCAGAGATATCGCCCCATCCTTCAAATAAGACAAGGCTTGCATCATATCGTTTCGGGTTTCATAAACTTGAAGCTCTCCAACGAGACTATAAAATAAAGTTTCACGAAGTCCATATCCACTTCCTGTAGTTATGCTCAAATCCTCAGGAGAAAGATTTATCATATTGACCGCAAACCCTTTAAAGCCATGGGGTGGCTTGGAGTCTGGAAAAGGACATGCCAGGGCTAGCGTCTTCTGTGGACTTTTCCACAAGAGGCGTCCTTTGTAGGGCCTGCCAAAGGTTTTCTAGTCAGTAAAACTCCAGTTCATATGACAGATTTCAAGACGATTTATTT
>BCLF01000092.1:83257-128912 GCA_001602275.1 Zoysia japonica
GGGGTGGGGATCAACAATATAATGTCGCATACCAAAACCGAAGCCACCATCAAATAATCTGCTTAAAACCTCCCTGAGAGGGTGAGTAAACTGATCTCTACAGTTGTCCTTAACACACAATCTACAATCAATATTATCAAAATAAGGAAAATAAATTATGCCAAAAATAGTCTGTTAGCATATCAGATTAAACATTTTGTTCAAGTGAATCAATAGAGATGGAATTAATTAAAACATTAGATGTAATAGAATATTATCTTACAAAGAAAAAAAACAAATGAAAACATGTAAGTTAAAGTCATTGAATTATTCCATGTCTTTTCAGAGAAAAGGAAGTGCCCTTGGTTTTCATTACAAAAACCGTGAATGCAGTCTACATAGGTATATAAAAGAGCAATCAACACAGCCAGGAGCATGAGGCACTTTCCCACAATCCCACCCTCATGCCCAGAACACAAACGCCCCATGACCTGCCAACAAACTCTGCTTTTCTCAGCGAGGCAACAGTTATATTTCTTTAACTCGATTAAGACCAGTTGAGCTAACTAGCATCATGAAATTGAGTCATCCTCTCCTAACGGCTTAGGTCCCTCCTTCACACAACGATGTTATTGACATATAAAATTAGTGGTTGATAGCATTCTACAACAATGTTTTACAGTATTTGAAGCACATGCTTTGCCTAAGACTAAACAAAGTTAAGACTCAAATGGACAGCCGTGGAAGCAACAAAAAAAAAGGATCTTACCTTATAGCATCTAAGCAAATGATAGGAAATTGTCTTTTTATGGGAGCTCCTAAAGCAGCTGCTTCATGGTGAATACCAAAGCCAACATCCACGGTTCCATTAGCCTTGTATTTCTCAATGCAATTAGCAGCATCCAGTGTCTTGCAAACTACTGCAAGCATGTTGTCTTTACCAAGATACATAGCAAGCATCCTACAAAACAAATACATAAAGAACCATGGGAAGAAAATTATAATTGCTTTATGAAAGATAAAAATAAGACTACATGTAGTCTGTGTAAATAGATAAATGTACTAACTGTTTCCATATAAAATTTACTTACCTGCCAATTTTGTTGTCTGCGACAGTTCCAAGAAGAGCAACAATACCGACAACATCATCCATAAAACGTTCACCAGAGGAACATAAAACATAAGCAGCCGTACCAATTTTTCCCATGATTTTCTGACGAGTTAACTCCTTTGCATAAAAGAGTGATCTGGTTATGAGCTTAATCTCATCTGGTTAAAAATTTTGATGTTAGAGAAAGCAGTAAACAAAAATCAAGTTATAGATAAGTAGTCAACATAGTGAAGGTAGCAGATGTTATTGATAAACCTTTGTGTCTGGCTAGATTGTAGTATAGTAGTTAGAATTATTCAGTTAGCTAGAGCAGGTGGGCAAACCATTGTTTAGTAAGTTTCAACAGCTGCGTAATATCTATCTACAGCTAGCTACAGCAGTCAATTTTGCTGATTCCAGCTGCTGCTGAGACATAGTCAGTTGTAGCTAACCGAACTGCCATGTATTATAAATAGCATCTCGTGTGCAATGAACGTAGCAAGCTAGTGCTCCAGAAATTCAGTTCTGTTAGCTTCCTTTGCCTTCTCAGTTCAAGCTCTCCTATAGTTGCTACTCCAATAGCAGTTTCTACAATCCCAGCATGGACTTTGTAGATTGAGCCAAGCACAAGGACTGAATATAATAGAGTACGACAGCATGAACACATAGAATTTTCACAACAGAATAAATCAAAAGAATGGAAGTTACAATTAGAGGCCACATAAATCACCTTTCAGGGCAGTAAGTTCTTCTTCCAATGATTCCTTACGAGTATAAAGAGTTTTAAGAGCCTTTTCTGTAGAATTTATCTTCAAAATTGTATCCTTTATTTTATCAGATGTTTTCTGCAGAAGTCATGGAACAAAAACTCATCAATAGATATAAAAATGAAAGTTTATGTTTCAGTTTTCTTGTGAACCATTGTTGTAAGCTTATCATAGTCTTAGAAGAAATTTCTACCGAATAGACTCCACCAGCTCTAAGTGAAACATATGGAACATGTAAAGCTCCACCTCCGAAGTGTCACTTGTTACCTCAACAACACCTTCTGTGTATGTGACAATATGACTAGGTGGACTGGGAAGTAAAAGATCTGAATTGGCTACATATGAAACTGGATAACATGCAATAGGTTCAGGTCCATACTCCAAGTTTGTCAACGCCCCATCAAAAGCATTAACTTGAAGCTGCAAAGGAAAACAATCAGTACCATATCTGAAACAAGATATAAAAGACGCCAGATAAAATTGACACCTGAATTGTAGTTTGCAGATCAGGATATCGAGTGTGGTATGCCAGAACAGTGACTATTCCATGTCTATTAGGAAGCTGTATGTTAGAAACAACACACTTTCCATGCTTAATGGCATATTGTGCTCCTTCCAATAATGGTAACCCCTCTGATGTGATTTTCAGTGTATGAAGAGGTCCGTCTATGGCCTCATCAACAAGACCATCACTATCAGAAACTTCAAACACGACATTCTCCAAAACAGATCCAGCAGGACAAGTTTCTGGAACCTACCAAGTAACAATAAACATTGACACCACAACTGTTTTTTTTTTTAAAAAACAATCAAGCCTCAAATAATAAAAGTAGGAACTCAAGGAAACAATAACTTACATCTACTGCTTTTAACTCCCTTGTGGCTATTTGAAATATTTTGGAGAAAATCTTCTTCTTATGATGGGAAACAGTTATACATGCTGCACAGCATAGACACAATAAATACACAGAAATTTAGTATAAAATGCTTAAAAAATATAAACATAACAGACCTTGTGAACCAAAGCTACCCACAACTTCAAGTGTTCCACGAAGGTCAATACACCCATCAATATTAACCTGCAAAATATAGTTGTAAGTTTACATTTTGGCAGAACATGAACAAGAAGCAGATGATAGTAAAACAACTGTTTCCAACAGAATAACAGATTTCATCAATTACACAGAATAATATCATTTGTTATAAAAAATTAATTGAACCATTTTCAATATTTACATTTTAAAAAATCACAGCAATTTGCTTTTGTTTATGATTTCCTTTTCTTTATTCAACCTTTGTCAGTATTCTTGTGGTCTCATCTTTAGCCTACCCCAACTTGCTTAGGACCAAAGGATTTGTTGTTGTATTTTGAATAGTTACAACAAAGAATGCTCATTTGTAATGGAAACATATCCAATTGAGCCACCGGTTCATTCTGTGAGTCAGTGGCGGAGCTCTCGGTATGGCGGGGTGTGGCACTCACCACAGCTCGATTTTTCTGCCAAAACACACTGATTCATCATTCTGCTATTCTACGGTGTCAGCCTCCATGTTGCCATTTAACAACCTAGGTGCAGAACGATAGGAATTGTTGTACTCAAGCTAAATTAACTGTTATCTTGAGCCTGAGCCATGAGTTATTGATTGCTTGTTGGGGTCCTTACCCCCTTGAACGGTAGTGTGCCGTGGTATATGCAACACAAATTAGTGAGTAATGGTGTAACCACAAAATCGATTGATCGTTCATCTTGGTCTACCCTAGATTTGGCCGCCGTTGCTTGATGCTGTGATCCCGTGCTGAACAAATACGATGTCTATGCTAGTGACTTTGCCACACCTTAATTTTTTCTCGTCCTCCGCCACTGCTGTGACTCCCATCCACACTATTTGTGGCTCAAGGCCCAACACTTTTTGCATCAAAACTTTCTCCACCTGGGCCTCTTTCAATAACTTCCTCAAGCAGTGGCGGTAAAATATCATATTTCAAGGCAAAGGCCTACAAGGTGTGTCCGAAATTTTCATTTCGGGATGTGAATCATTTCTCCACCTTTTCGCATACTTTAAGCACTAAAAATCCAAGAAAATAACCTTTAAGTTCCCAAATATCTCTTCCCCTTCAACTTCCTCACCATCTCCAGCCATTTCCACCTTTTCCTATCCTCACCACGTCCTCCCCCAACCCCTCAGCTCCCTCAACTCGCAGCCTACTCGCAACCAGACACAGAACCTCCAATTTCCGTCCACGTTCCCGGTGATCCATCCAACGAAATTCGATGAAATTTTCCAAGATGTGCTCCTTGAAGTCCTCTACAATATAACCAAAATTCACAGCCAACGGAGATCTGTAGCTTCCGGAATCTCCATCGCAATTACCGCTGCTACCTGTTCTGATCTGTCCAGCACGTGCAACGGTAATTATATCCTTGTTGCTCTCGATTTTGACCATTCCTTGATGAAATTCTTGTACCATCTTGTGTTCCAGAGAGTCCTCTTCATCATCACCAAAGGATTCACCAAGATTCATCTCGGTTTCTCCACGGTTTATTTAGAAACGCGATTTGTTCTTCAACTGCCACTACACGACCAAATCTCGATTCCACTCATTGATCTCCTTCTCAGGTTAAATCTTGTCTAACCCATCATGTCTCTATTATGTTCCACATAATTAGACACGTTTCTGTTAAAAGATTTCTTTGAATTGTGTAGCCAATAATCGGGAATGCACGTCTTTGCAGTGCTGTTTGTGGACAGACAGACGTATTGCCACCATTCACCGCTTGTTATCATCTCACGTCTTGAAGTTCCTTGCTGTAAAATAATCCTTGATGAGTTTTCTAAATCATGTTAGCACTTCATTATGACCCTCCATTGTGGCATATGATCTTTAGTTGTTTGCTTGATTGTTTGTTTGTCGGTGATTGTGTGAAGAGAAGAATACAAGTCGAAATCAAGAGATCCTATGAAACGAAGCTTGAAGACCATTAAGCAATATTTTGAGGCAAGTGTCTTTGATCACATTGCTCCTATTTAGGATGACATAGGAATTTAAGTAATGCATGTTAGTCTTAAATTGAAATCCTATGTTGAGTTTATTAGAATATTCCTCATAATTCTTTGGAGCTGGTTCGTGGTTGGGTGTGGTGGTAGTTTATTTTATATGCTTGCTTTGCTGTCTTAGTTGGGCTTTAGGTAAAATTTGTACTACTAAAATTGATTAATGGTATATTTGCAACTTAATCATCTTCATGTTAAATAAAATAGTAATGACTTAATGTATAGAGAATCTAAGCAGGATGGATGGTATGATATGATGCTTCTGGTTATTATTCGGTGTTTATGGTATGTGCTAGTGCTGCTCTAGATTCTAAGGATCGGTTCGTGAACTATGTAACCTGGCTTTACAGCGCAGCCACAATGCTTAAATGATAGGCCCTAACCGACTAATTGGTTGAGCTTAGTTTGGTATGCATCATGTGGCGGTGTAGTGGCGCAAAAGGGGGCTTATGCGCGGAGGTAAAGTAGACTCTATGGATGTCGTGGCGGTGAAACCTTAGCGGGTGCATATTGACTAAATGATATCTTGTAAAGGCTTTGTAGTGATCTTCTGACCACACAGCAAAGGAAGTGTGTTACGTATCGACGGATACTGGCATAAAGAAAGTTCTTAGTCCACCTGACAACAGGGGATAAAATCATGACTTGTGAAAAGTGTGCAAACTCTCGAGAGATAAAACTACCATGACAGCCGTGCTCACAGCTAAGAGCGGGCTGGACTGCTTCACGATTAGTTTCACTGTATGGTTGGTTGATTCTGGTTTGCCTTATCTGGGTAGTCGGTTCTCTGGTTCTTGTTTTGTTTTAGGTTCACACTTAGTAAATAGGTTGCTTAGTAATTAAACAGTTTAGATGGCAGTAGTGCATTAACCCTGTATAGCCTTTCTTGCTTATGACCCTCGTGTCATCTTTTCCTACACTTGCAGAGTACTTTATGTACTCATGCGTGTTGTTTTTGTTATTTTGTTGCCCATAAATGCTGCTCAGTGACAAGAAGATCAAAGAAGTCAAGTCAACCGGTAAATCGAAGATGGAGCATGAAAGGTCGCGTTGCCGCCAGTCGATTGCCTGTGGTGTGCCCAAAAGTTTTCTCCTCCCGCTGCTCTTCAAAACTCCGATATTTGTTGTTTGTTCACCGATATAAAACTGATTATTATTTAACTGTCCTACATGTATGATGAAACAGATTTTGACATACATGTAGATGTCATCGAGTTTTGTGCTTACAAAATTCGGTGTGACAAAGGTCTAAGATTGCACTTCCATGATGATTTGCATGAAATAGTCAATGTTTATAATTATATATTACCACTTCAAGCTTATGCACACACTATTATGGATTTCTTTGTGTGCGATGCATGAAGTGAGGCATCTATTAATGGGTATGTGAGTTGGAATTTGGAAAAAGGGTTCAAACTCAGATTGACTACTGTCATATCATACATGCCATAATAGCCAGATATTAATAAATATATATTAATATACAGTCAATCAGTTCATCTGAGCAGCAATTTTCTACGTGATGGTTTCTGCAGGGCTCTGGTCAGGTTTAGGCTTGATTGGGCTTCTCTGGGAGTTCAGCCAGATGAGGCTGATGTGACTAGGTCATTATTGCTGTGGCTGTTGAGAGGATGGAAAAACTAATGCCACAACATATTAAAATCGCTTATTGTGTACATAAAAATTTCTGCATATTCACATATATTGCTCCTAGCATAATATTGGGAACTAAAATTCTACCTCTTCAATAATGACACTTTTCAAATATATACTCATCCCTTTTTTTCATAAAAAGGAATATGCAATGGAATCACACACTAATATCATGAGTGACACCTTTATTCAGTCCTGCTCCAATGCAGGGGACAAATTTTGCCGATATGGATCGTCATACAACTATTTGAGGATTTACCTTCCGAGCAGAGCCAAGATTATCTAGAAAGCTGAATCCATCAACTTGGACGTCAAGTTCTGTTCCTTGCTCAACATGATTACCACAGTGGTCGAAAACCTGAGAGTTGAAGTGGGGTTTGGTAAGATCAACAAATCATGTAAGACCTACTGAAACAAAATGAAACGGTACACTTTAAAGATACCCGTATTTCACATGTAAAAGAGTTCAATTGCAGAGTATAATAACCAGCATTCAGAACTTTAGTTGTCAACTAAAAATTAAGCATTTTTAAGGAGTTAGCTGCCAGCTTTTGACACTGAAAAGTAAGCATGCATTTCACGTCCCTAGTGGATCTACTTGCATTGGAACTTTGGAAACATGATGTGATTGTGTTTTTAACACTATATCTCCTCGAGTGGATCAGCTAGCATGGAAAATAGTATAGGAAGGGCACCTGTGGTTCTTGACCCAAGGGCCCCTCGCCTGATTAGAGGGTAGTGTGTTTTACGTCATTACTATGATGTATAGCCATGCGATCCGTTTTTTCCTTTATTATGGGGTATTTATATCCCCCATTTTCTCCTTCTATCAATGAAATGGCACAGTTCTCCTGCATTATTCGAGAAAAAAGACTTTGTTTTGCATTTGAAATTTATCAATTAATAGCTCAAAGAACCTTAGTTTCCATTCAAAAGGAAAACAACCTTATTTGTTCAGATCACTGCATAATGTTTTAACTCAGAAAAACTTGCAACAATATCAAGACCTTTACATATATATATATTTTTTAAAAAGGATAAAGTCCAAATTACTACCCTCAAGTATAGTTCAAGTCTAGATAACCCCCTAAACTCTTTTTTGATTCATTTTATCCCCACACCCATGCCATTTGGCTCAATTTAGCCCCCCTTACTATAATTTGTCTTTTTGTTTCTCCATATATGAGTTCAATCTTAAGCTAAAATTTTACAAGATGATAAAGCACATCATAACACATATTAGAAAAATACATCACATTTTTTTATCATTATTTTTGTATAGTTTTGTGTCATAAGGATTAATTTCTATTAAATATTCTTACCTATGAAAATAATTACAAAAAAAATTATGTTGTATTTTTTAACATGTGTTATGGTGTTCTCTATCACCTTGTAAAATTTTAGCTCTAGATTATGCTTATATATTGAGAAACAAAAAAGATAAATTGTAATAGAAGGTAAATTAAGCCAATGGACAAAGGTGTGGGGACAAAATGAACCAAAAAATACTTTAGGGGGTTATCTGGACTTGGGCTATACTTGAGGGTAGTAATTTGGACTTTATCCTAAAAAAATGATCTCAATACCCAGGTTCTGACAGTTATTAAGGTTTCCAGCCTTTACTGCTCAACGGCAATAAATAATTAACTATGAATGTTCAGTAACTAGAATGTACAAGCTAGCATCAAAATGAAGTACCTCCAAAAGAGCATTATTGATCAGTCTTCCTGGAATTAAACTCTCTTTTGAGCAAAGGGAAATGTCCATCTTAACGGTAGCTGGTAGGCCTGGTTTGACTGCACCGAAATAAGTTACCTCTTTGTGAGAATAAGATAGTACTAGAATGGTAAGAAAATATCCTTGCAGAAAATGAATAAGGGTTACTTAAAACATTAAACTATAATATATGAATGTGAGAGACCAGATAAAAGAGCCTACTATCAAGATAAAAGAGCCTACTATCAAACTTCTTTTTTTTTTTGGGAAATACTATCTAACCTTTACACGGACATATAGCAGAGAACTCATTATCATATGAAGATATCTTCAGTTGTGCTTCATACATTGGCCTTAATACGTCCAGTTTGCAGGTATTAAGCAGAAATTCCTTCATGCACAGCATGAGATAATGCATACATAAAATGGCAACATAAAGCTCAACAAGTTACGATTAGTGATTACTCAAAAAAAAAGTTACGATTAGTATTGCAAAACCATGGTCAGATGGCATACCGTGACATTCAATGTCAATGAATCTGGCAAGAGTTCCACTTTGATGTCATCAACTTGTGCAAGAACGTCATTGCCATCAAGTATAGTTATAATAACACTAGATGTATCAAGGAAAGGGATCCTGTTTCCATACATATCAAAGCTCTTAACAGAAAGGCATCGAACTGACCACCCAATCCTGAAATAGCAATTCTAAGTAAATAAAAATATAAAGACTAAAGAATTGTAGATAGGACAACTAAAATAAAATTAAGCGGCAAACTAAAAATCAGGAACCAACCTTATATCCACAGGAATATTACTTAGGGAACAGTCTGCAGCACTGAAAATTTGACAACATCTAGAGTTCAAGTTGGGAAGAACTGTTATAGCTGTCTCATGCCGAATGACACTTGAATCTTTGCACATCTACAAACATTTCCAACACACAAAATAAGACCGGATGGAAAATTCTGTCTGTTAGTTGCAAACTGAAGCATTAGTATACTTACCACAGAGAAACTAAACTGAAGAACACCACATTTGGTAAAGACGCGTGAAGCTTCTCTCAGTGGAAATACATAGACTCCATTTAAACCATTATGCAATGATGGTTTCTTCACCTGTCTATCAATAAGTTCTGCCGGACAGTCTTTGTGTCGTGTCAAGATCTCCATCACCATCTCCAGCTCATCATCCTTCACAATATATCTCTGTTCCAAACGGTCAGTGGAGGAAGTAGTAAAATTTCCTGGTCGAATAACAGCTATGATGTCGTGTGGAGGTTGATAACCAGCTACTATAGAATCTTCAAATGGTACATCCTGTCAAAGTAACAGATATGTGAAGAACAAAAGTGTACACCAAAAGGCACAAAATTCCAACAAGTGAGATGAGAAACCAAGAAGATTTCACAATTATTTACTAACATACAAGTACAAATCTATTAAATTAATAACCCTTCCAATTCCATGAGCATTGCTTACCGAGACCCTGATGTCAATCCATGCAGGAGCCTTCTCCTTTTTCTTTTTCAGCGTTTGTTTCCAAAATCCATCATCCATTATTTCGCACTGCAAGTGTTGAAGATAAAAAAAATGTCACTCCCAGAAAAAAAAATTTGCACGAAATGTATGAGTCATTACCTTTCTATCATCTATAATGCTAACAGGGAAGGAGACAGATTCTTGGAGATTGATCGTAGGACAACCTTCATATTCATAAAGTAAGCAACCTTGCGTGTCAGCACACTCCATAGGCCTGGAAAGATGGCAAAATTTCATCTTCCAAAAAGAAAACAAAGCAAGTTTCTACTTAGAAAATAGGAGAAAAAATTACCTGCATATTAGACGGGCTTCACCTGTCAATTAGACAGCTCAATATAAGAAATTGATATATCAATCTCATCAGAATAAGAACACATCAAATGACAATAATTTCAGAACATGAGATGAACTCACCACAAACATCTCCTTGAAGCCCTTCAACAACAATATACTCCAATGTGCCATAGAAATTGCTTTTCATTGAACAAAATTTACTTTTCATCTGTCCAAATGCCCCAGAATAGATTTTCAGACGGTCTCCTCTCCTCCAAGTTTTCCCTTTTCTGCTAATGGAGGTGTGAACTCTAATAACATCAACTACAGTATAGGAGTAGAAGGAAATCAATGGTGCTGACAGAACTGAATTTTTTCTCAACTAAATAGGCAAAGGATGGAACATAACCACATAGCATGTTCTTGTAAAAAAAATAAAAAGAGCACAGCGTCCGTAGCCCCTCACCATTTTTGGATATTCCAAGTCGTTCCTTGAAGCTTGGATTGATAACAAACGTGGGATCATCATTTCCGCCTTCGATTTCCACATCATACTTTTCGTGCATTTTCTTGATCCATTCATAGTACTGTTTCTCCAACTGATTGCTGCTTAGTAATTTTCCGTCCTGATCACATACTTGAACATTAACCTCCCCAGCTGGAAAAGCAAAGATATCACTCAACTCTAGTCTCTAATGTTGTAAAACATAAGGCACATTAAATGGCGGTCAAAGAAGAAACAAAAACCTGAGCCATTGTTAAAACAACTGCTACCCAAACAATGAAGAGCCTTTGTAAAAGGATGGTGTTGTGCTAAATCAGTCTGCAAATTGAGCGGACCCTTCAATTGAGTAGGTCAACAACATGCATAAAAACAAATTATGGAAAGGTAGTATGTGCTCCGATTCATTGTTAGCATTATGATCTATGTATCTATGGGTATACCCAAGTGTCTAAAAGGAGGATTTCCTTGTCTTAGTTCGGCCTCGTAATTAAATCAACCTAAGTGAAATGGAGCCTCTGCTTTGTACAACTCTTCACTTTGTTTCTTTATCTACTGAAAGAATTGAATAGGAGATCTCACTTCATATACTTAAAGTTCATAGAATGAAAAGAAGTTTTTTTTTCTTGAGGTCCTTATGCACATTATACCAAGCATTGTGTGGGCAGAAAAGTTTATTTATCAACTAGAAAATCACTAGGGGTTCAATTTGATTAGGCACCTGAATCAGAAAGAAATGAATGTTTTGTCAAAGTACTGATTACAATTCTTTTAGTCCAAGTCCTAGTTGTAGAAACTGTGAGCTTACTATGTGCATGAACCTTTTTGTTAGTATGAGTGCTGACAGTTATCTTCTAGCAAAGGAATATCTAGGAACAGCCAATAGTTCCACAAGAGGAACCATGTCATGTAAGAAATAAAGATACGAGCAAGCGAACAATCTAATATAGCAGATCTTCAGTGAAAAATATACAGAAGTCCAGACTAAATTTGACTGTTTACCTTCGAAAGTGTTGGATAGAATCCACCATCTGTTTCTGCAAATAGTAGTAGTAGTAGTGATAGTGCTTGGAGCCTTTGAATCATAAGGATTAATAATAAATGTCACAAAATAATGCAATATTTTACAACAATACTTTAAGTGGGGTTCATGAAACGCACCCCCTCCCTGTCTGTATTTCCTTAATCACTCATAGTGATATGCATCCCAACATTATCCAAAAATTTTATCCCTAAAAATCCCTTTAACCCGTGATGTCCAATCTTTTATGCAAGGTAGATTTTATTAAAATTTGGTAATTATCGTGCAGGATCCTTAGTTGTGTTCCTAACTGATGAGGCACGCATGCTAGTCATTTGTGGAAAAATCATTTGAGGTTAGCCGGAGCCGCTGATAAATAATAGATTGAGCACTTTGCTGGGTTGCAAGTAATCATGTTTCAGTTCTGCACAAGCTAGTGCATATCCAAAAATATTTCAGGTCATCGGTCTAAACCTGGCAGCAATCACAAGCATAGAATCCAAACGACCCCACAGCATTTTTCCTGATAAAGAAGTAGAATGACTATGCTAAAAAACTTTAAGCTTACCAACAAAACATTTCACCCTCTTACAACATCGCTTGAAGAACTCTGCCTTTTGGCCTTTCCTGTGTTTAGGTTCCATGAAGGGAAGAGGACTCTGCAGCGAAATTTGATGATTCGTTAAGTGCTTGATAAATAAGACAAATGTGCAGCTTATTGAGCTTTCTATGAATGTCATATGTATAAAAAGCTAATATATGCACAAAAATAACATGGTTGTAAATAATAAAGACAGATCATTCATCAAAGCATGTGTAAATTGTACTGAAAATAAAATGCTTGTAACCCGCAAAAATCGTAATACATGCGGGCTCACGGGTTGACCCACTTGCATTCCTATCTACCACAGAATTTCACTTATACAATGACATCTTCACCATCATCAATTCCCACTTTGAGGATGGATGAGCAGTGCCAACTGTTTTGCAGAAGACTAGAAAGTATAGATGGATGAGCAGTTCCAACTGTTTTGCAGAAGAGTAGACTGGAAAGTAAGATAGTGAATATTTGAGTCATGGGTATTCAAAACTGTTTGATTTTGAATAATAGCATATGGAAATTTATAAGCCCGATTTCAAATAACATAACTAACAACTCTTAGACATAGACATACAGATCTCCTGTGCATTCGAAAAAAAAACATTTAGACAAAAGGTAAGAGCCTGGCCAAAATGTCGTAATCTAGAAGATCCTATCCAATCTATGGTATCCTACATCTGATTGCTCCTTCGAAGACTTTAGTATGAGTTCAACTAGACGCTCCATATATGCATATTGTAAGAAATTGTTAGATTCAAAAATCCATGAATCCTAGAAATTCCTAGAGCTATATGTATAGTACTAAGAAGTACCCAAATGGAACCATTGTTAAGCTTGTTGAATATGTGTACAGGGAATAATCCAAATTCGACAAAAATAAAATGTATGAATCAATAATTTTAAAAAGCACAAAAAATACAGATTTCATGTCACATAACAGGGTACCTGCTGTAAATGTAAGGCTTGTAGACTACCTAATTTGGGGAAAAATCATAAATAACATATAATAATTCATTACTACTTTAGGGTTAGCTTCTAGCAGTGTACCCATCTAGCATCTGGGAGTAAACGCCCAAGTCGACGAACTGATACACGAGAGAAACTGTCGAAGTCCTCTTTTATTCCACAGCCATCATTCCTTAACTTCTCTAGTATGATATCAATAGATTCTTCTCCCTGAAAATAACAGATCAAGTTAATACGAACACAGTTTCACATATTAATGATTCATGGCTAATTTTAGTACCTTTATGATTGGAAAATAAACACACTTTAAACGTGCATGGGCTTGGGAACAAGCTGAGGATGCGTCATAAAAACAAGTTATGGCAAACAAAAACATCATTCAAATTTTCATATGAAATCATTTATTACCTGAAGTTATCTGTGAAAACTTTAATTGTAGAATGAAATCAGGACCGTTAGAGGAGTGCAAATTAGTAACCGTGACTTCACCTTCTTGTATCTCTGCTAAATTTAATCCATTCACCTGAAAGAAATTATCCATAGCAATTCAACACTCGACAATAAATAAATAGATTCAGTTGTGTGCAAAGCATATGAATGTGGTCGGCCAAACTTTCCATGTTGACTGCTGAGGATTGGATTATCCAACTCTAGAGCATCAGTAATAAAGATCGCATGGCTGAATCCTATACATCTATGAGGGATTGTCTCTTGTCACCAGCTCAAAACCAGTAAATTTGCCGCATTCACCTCTCATCAAAACAACATAAGAGTTTTAACTCCACTTAATAATTAGTACACATTTTCACTCAATATACATATCAATAGATTCCCTCAAAATCACATCATATTTGTAACAAAAATTTAATTTAGTCTTTTTCTTCCCATTCAATTTATATGAGTCTTGCATCTTAAAATAAATTAGGTGGATCAAATTTGTAATGTTTCACTCATAAAAAATGTACTCCCTCCGTCTATAATTGTTGGGCGCATTAGGGAAACTGATTTATCCACGATTGTTAGTCGCATTTCAGTTAGCCTCCTCGGCAGGGTTTTAGAAACTGTTCAAAACCGACCGGTTTTCACGGTTTTCGGTGAAACCGGTCCAGTCCGGTTTAGGTATATGACCAATTTTTGATGGAAAACCGAACCTAGGTAGCAAAACCGGCTAGCTTGCTTGCTGGCATGGCGGCGACACGGGAACGCCTTGCAATGTAGCAAAACCGGCTAGCATGGCGGCGACGCGGGAACGCATGCAGTAAGGAGGGTAGCATGCAGGAAGCAGATGAGGGATTAGCGTTGGAATGGTTGGCCTCCACAACATAGCCATGCATGGACAGTTAATTAGCACCAATCATTACATAGGAAATCAAAGTGTTACCACGGGGTAGCTGCAGAAGTTACCAGTGGTAGTTTACCACTTGGTCTCCGTGCCATGGCCTAATGCCCAACAATTATAGACAGACCGTCGACAATTAGCGACGGGAATGCCAACGGCGGTGCAATGGGAGCTCATGGGACTGATGACCATCATGACAGGGACGACAATAGTAGCCTATGGGATCGAGGCTTGATTTTACACGAGAACGTTGCACCAATTTGCAGTGCAGATTGGGAGAGCGGATACTGGTGCTAAATTTGGTGATCCGAAAGGTATGTTTCGGGAGTGCTCCAAGAAAGGAAATTACTCCTTTTTCTTGAACATGGTGGTCCTGTATATTTGGCATTAAAAAGAGAGATGGAACCAAATACAAGCGTACACACTTCACGGGACCAACACAACACAGAAATCCAACAAAATAATAAACCCTCCTTTGAAACATAAAAGTTTTATAGGAATCATAGAGAAATATTACAGGAAACATTTCAATTTCACAGAAAAAACATAGCAATCAGGAAAATAGGCCTAAGCGCGGGAAAGAGTGCAAGCGGAGCAGCATCGTTGCACCATAGAGCAGAAGAGTGGAAATGAGAATGGAGTGGTGCAGCTGAACACGACCAAGAGCAAGCAGCTGTGAGGCAAGATCATTAAGAAAAGAATAAGGAAGCAAAATGCAGAATGCAAGGGAGAAGCACCGTTAGCAGAAGATTTTGAGGCATAATGGTTATTCATTTACCAAACTATTTTGTACACCAAATTGACTAATTACCTTGTGGTCATCGGACGGGGATCCTCCGCTCTGCGTTACCGTGATGCTCCGTCGCTGACACAAAAGTCTGATACCACGCATCACGGATGGCAATTTACAGCAGAGGATCCCGATCCGTGGCCATCGAATACAGATAAAAAACTATCAATGAAATGATATTATAAACTCACATGTCTGTCCATTGAAATAAAACTCAAAACTTTCACTAACATAGTACTCCCTCCATCCCTATTTAACTGTTGTCCTACGGCTCACCGAAAATTTCGTTTTACTTGTCGTTCTTGTCTTCTGACGAGCGCTCGTCTGACACTTACACCGAGAACGCAGCAGACCAATTACTGGAGTAGTACTCTACATTGACTAAAAAATTCCTGTGCAGCGCGCTGGGCAAATGGGCAGTGGATGGGTGGTGTCGCTCGGTGCGCTGGGCGAATGAGAATCGGTTCTTGAGGCAGGTGGGGCCACTGTATTAATAGCACCTCACATTTTTCTTTGCTGTAATGACGCGCAGAGCTGGAAAGGAGAGCTGGTGGGAGTGCTGGTCAGAGTGCCTTGGTTACACCGCTCCATCCCAGAACATCAAATAAACTGGGACGGAGGGAGTAGTTATTAGGAAGATTAGTTGACTCAATCTATATAGAACAAATTCATATTTCATAAATGAGATAGCATTAATTGAAAACATCAATAAAAAGCAAAACATGGAGCAGACAAACAAGGAATGTGTCCGCTGCCAATAGTATCAAACAACAGAGGCACTCCATTGTGATTGTAACACTGATATGGAGTTATAGACAAACCTCAAATTCAACTGGGTTCCTTGTATTCATCGAGTTGTTATCTTCATCGTACTGAATGAATTGAAAAGAAATTAGCATTAAATTGAGATAACTGAAAAAACAAACCGGATAATCTGACTTTGCAAATAAAGGACTCTACAGATGATAACTGACCAATTAAGTGTCAAAGCCAAAATGTAACTGTTTTGCACATCATTTTAAAATCTATTGAACATTATCTTGATGTCAGATTTAAACTAAAAGTTCATCCTCAGCACCACATTGAACATGGTGTGTGCCCGTGTTCAAGCCAAGAACAGCCTCCACCAAATAAGTTTTGAGTTTTACTTGACTTTTTTCATAATGGCTTCCATCATTGATTTGACACAATAATGAATGATTTAATTTTACACTCTACATTCCATGTTGCTGGACCAACTCTTGCTTATTTTCAGACCTCATAAGTCGTATCCATGATGTGACCACAAATTACGTAGAGGATTTTATGGCTTTTCACTTCAACTATCTTGAAACAATTGAACAGTTGATGAACTAAATTTTGTGTCATTCTCTAAAAAACTGAATTTTTGTGTCACTGATATTAAGTGGTAACAGAAAAGAACTCAGAACAAGAATCTTTTAGCACATAAAAGAGGCCGCTATTCATGTTATCCATAGACCTGACAAAAGACAGTGCAACTTTAGTACCTAGAGTAAAAATTTGAGTATTGAAAATTATTTTGTTCAGCAAGACAAGCAACTATCATATTAATTTCAATATTGAATAAGTTCTCATTATGACCTGTATATATGGAAAATAGATGTCCTTCAGAAAACTGTGAAGTTTGTCTAGTTCCAGGTGTCTTTTCAAGCCGGAGATCTCCACCTGTGAATGCAGATAAGAACATGAGTTCACAGTTCAGCAAGAAACAAAAGACTCAAATGAAGGAAAATTCAACAAGAATCACCAGTTTACTTTACAGTCTCACAAAATTCGTCCAAAAGATGAAAAACTTTCCTTTAGAAGGACATGGCGATATATGTCAAACTACATCAAACTTCAATGTGGTCACAAGAAGTTCAACCAACAAGTGAGAAGCTTGGCCAGTTCATCTTTAGGGGTGTAATGATATATATTGTCAAACTACACCAAATTTTAATGTTGGGCAATTAGAGATTCAAAAATCCTACCGATGATTAGTTGACTAGTGATACTCGATCAGTTGGGCACATAGTCCAAGGAACAAACACAATTAATGAAACCAGTAATATTTACATTCTACTCTTTATAGTTATTTTTTCATGCTATTCACTGGGAGAATTGTTGAAGACAAAAGGCATTTTTAAAATGCAATTCAACTACCTGTGTGAAGCTTTGATGCGGTGACAATAGGATCTCCTCTTCAGATGGATCCCTAATGCCTCCAGCTGTCTGCAATCCACATTAGTGATGTAAGCTACTTTGTAGGTATAGCAAAAAAGGTGGCACAAAAAGGTAAAATAGATGGAAACAAAATACCTTCCATGTTGGTTTGGAATTAGATGAAGGTTTCTTCAGCAATGCGTCCCTTGAAAGGTGCAAGGTAAACACTTTTTTTGATTCCTTAGTTTTCGAAGAAACGATAGCCATTCTATACATTACATATTAACAAGTTATGAACATAAGTAGAAATACTACATAATATAAATTATGTGATAAGTAGATACCTCCCGAGATGCATGGAGGAAATAGTTCCACCATACCCAAACAAACCGAAGAAGGGCTGCAATTATTTAATCAGAATTAAAACACAAATGATTCACATATTAAACCATTCCATGATTTTCTGTAACAATGAACATCATGAAGTCATTTAAACTGGAGCATTTTTAAGTTATCTATGGACAAGTTACGCATATTTCACATCAAAATGTAGCTAAGAAAACTGTAAAAATATGGTGCTAGTGACAGGCAATATCTTTAATGCAAGCTTTCTGTAATAAAGACTTACATATTTGTGCAGAACTCAAAAAAAGTAAGGTGCTCAATTTCGTGAAGAAATTTCTCACCAGTAAGTATGGTGCTCTCCCACCAATACCTTGATTTCGAAATGCTCTATGGTTAGAAGAGCCCATCGTTCCCCTGCAACAGATGTAAGCTTAATAATTTGCAATTATAGGAGTAATATGGCTTTACATCCAATTTTGTAATATTAAAAACATGTTAGAATGTTCCCCATTCATATCTTAAACAGTAGAAGCTGTTGATGTTGCTTTTGATGCTTTTTTTATTCTGCAGTTTCCAGACACGAATTTTGCTTGTTACAGATACCACTCAGAAAACTTATTGAGGGGAAACCACCCACAAACAAAGATTCAAATATCAAATGTTGAGAATCAAATAAAGCATACAGTGAAGTATTCTAATGTATCAGCACTTGTTTATGTGATTGAGCAGAACTCCTATTGATGTGCAAGATTCACATAAGAATTGTATACTATGGAACTTAAATCAAGTGTCTTATGTATCAGTACTTGTTTATGTGATTGAGCAGAACTCCTATTGATGTGCAAGATTCACATAAGAATTGAATATTATGGAACTCTCCTGCGTGTTCGAGAAAAAAAAAAGAATAGTATGGAACTTAAATCAAGTGTGGGAGTAGCACAGGTTAGCTCCTCCAACACATTGGAGCTCTTGCTGTGTCATTGATCATGAAATATGTAACACTGAAGGAGCTTCAATTTTTCTTTTATAACAGGTCTCTACTACACATATCCCACTGATATTATCTGACACGCTCTTACACCCCCACATATTTCATAGGAGAAATAGTCAAACAAATTAAACTATGTCTGAGCTTCCCACATTACCATTTAGAGATAGAGTTCCCATCAGAACCGTTCATTCCCCGACCAGTATCAAAAATCACAACTTTTTCTTTGTCAACCGTTATCCTGCAATAGCATTCGTTTTCTTGGTTACCATATAAAGCGTGTGATGTTCTATGACACCAAAAAAATATAGTAAGATAGTAATAACAATTTCTTATAAAATTCCTACGAAATGCGCTGTTATGCTGTGACATTATGGCAGTCTATCCTGCGTGGGGCTTTATACATTACCTTATTAATATATCTAGCACAGTACAGGACTCCCTACTATATATATTTCAAAAAAAACATTATGGCACTGAAACTGGAAGCAATAATGACAGAAAGAACTATGGTGTAGGACCTCCAAATTAATTGCATAAACACCAAAAACATAAAGGAATAATGCAATACAATGTCGTACATGTTAATGATAATGATGATGAGTAACGAATATCACTAGCAAAACAGGAAACGAATCAGTTGGATAGCATAAATATCAGATCTCTGAGTGTGTGCGCCCTTTACTACCCCTGCCTCTTCATTTTAGCATCTTCTTGAGAATAGACAAATAAACGTATATAATTCCATCTAAGCTTCAGCTAGTCTCTAAGAAATCGATTTTCTCTATTATCTTCCCCAGTGAACAACTTTTTGGAGCTCACTTTAAACAGTGACACCAACTCTTTGAACACATCCTGAGCACTATAAAGATTCATCTAGCCGCATTTGTTGAACTAGCATATTCAGGAAATACATCTGCTTTTCTGATGTTTCATAGCTTAATGTTTGATCATTCCTCGTTGCTGCCAAAATGCTGCTATGGGTGTAACCAACTAATTTTCCGCAATACAGTTAAATGCAGATTGCATAGCTTACTAACTTTAGTAACTTCCTTTCGTTTTTATCATTTGACCACAAAGCTTGTAGAGAATTATCCTGAAAAAGGGAAAAAGAAGAGAAACATTCAGAATATGTGATCAACCAGAAATCAGTAAATATAATAATCAGAAAAGGAAACTAACAATAAGATCAACCAGAGCACTCTCGGTGCTGTATTCTGGGGGAAGCTCTTGAAGCAGCTCAGTCTGAGGGGTAAGATCCCACATATTCTGAAGATCGAAAGTATTCGAATAAGAACTTTGATAAAGATTCAATGTCCATGTCATGGCGTGGTCCCAATATAAATATACAGATATTTGAAATATTTAGGAACTATATCCAACACAAACACCATAATTTCTACAAACAGATATCAGTTACTTTTTGTTTGTAGATAGGCTAAGGAAGGCTGAATAGTGCAAAGTGGACACCCTTGAATAACAACACATCAAATACTCACCTCAAATATACTGGTTATTTCTCCCATCCCATCCTGGAAATATAGAGATCATCAGATCAACTTACATATTACACAGAACCCTCTCATGAATCAAAAAGTGTAATGTGGTTGTGACGAAAAAAAATGGGACTGTCCGCTTACATGGAGTCTTAATATGTTTAGACTTCTGATGTCATAATTGCTCAATTTCACTTTATTTGTTATCCTTCTGTCAAGCAGGTCGGTTAGATACACGTTGGTACCCCAGGTAATTTCTCGTGGCCGCTTACCACCACCGGTGGGGGCACTGTCCAGCTTCTTCTTAACTAGAAGGAAGAGATCACAAACCGATATCTCTTCAACAGCAGCACGTAGCGTGATATTGGTGCTCAATCCATTTGGCAGCAGCACCTTAAACCGGTACATTTTAGAAGCATCATCATCGCCGGTCCTGTCTCGAGACTGTACTGGGGCTTTTCCCCTCGGTCCTACGCCTGTCTTGGTCATCTTCATACAAAAAGCGAGCTCTATTCAAGATACAGGAAGATGTCACATGAATACTTTTCAGGTGAAGCTGCACAATAATGACAAAAAAGAATGAACAGTCCAAACGCGAGAGCAACGCAATGCAAAACATCATGCATGACAAAATAACTTGAGAAGAAAATTAAAGTTTGCTTATGTTTTACTATTAGCACGAATAAACCAAATGATTGCTTCCTCAATTCCCATGAACCAAAAAAAAAAAAGAATGGAAGCATCGATCCATGAATGGTGCTCGGTACATAAGTGGAGCAGAAAACGGAAACAACGCCAGGCATTGCATATTTCGCAGACCGAAGAAACGCGAACGGAATGCAAGGATCGATCAACCGATCATCAACCAGTCAGAAACGCGAGGTAATAAAACCCCACAAACACCAGAGCGCCGTTGCCCTACCCTGCCCGGTTTTCCCCTTCAAAACAACTAAGATCGTATCTTTGATCCCCATCAAAACTGCGAAAAAGGGGTCAAGCGGTAAGCATCAGCACGGATCACACGTACGTGCTACATTATCTAAACAAGAGACCTCAAAACCCCCAAGGTGCGCCGCAAGAGAAAGGGCTCCAAACGCCGAACCGAATCCAGATCGAGAAACAAGGCAAAAACGAATCGACCCACCACGCGCAGGACCCAAAGAGCTCGATCTTTCCGCTTCGATCATCCCCTCCCCTGATCAGTGATCACCCATCGCAACGAAGGAAAGAAACAGAGTAAGAAAGGAGAGGGCAGAGGAAGGTACCGGGGACGAGACGCCCCCTGCCGCCGCCCCTCTCCCGCAACGCTCCTCGGCTCGTCGCCGGAATTCCTCTCGAGGTGGGAAAAGAACAGAACTTGGCAGTGGGAGGTTGTCCGCGCCGGGATGGTGGGAGGATCGCGATGCGACGGCGAGTCGAGTGAGTGTGAGTGGGGTTTTGATGGCTGGGGAAAGAAGTGGGGAGTCCAGGAGTCGCCCCGAGTCCCCGGCCAGTCATCACCCTTTTGCCGTGCGCTCTTTTACACTGGCTGTGGGACCCATAAAGAGGTTGGGTCCGTCTGTCAGTGACTAATGAGGTATGTTGTCTACCCCTCAGTAAATATTAATATTGCCTCTGTCCCAAAACTAAATTTACATCTAGTTTGATCAAATATATCTTTGACTATTAATTTATATAAATTTAATAATTTTAATATTATATTAGTATGAAAATATTTTTATAATAAATTTAAAAGTGTAAGTCTCATATTGTTAAGTTAGTCTAATATATACTGAGCAAAATTAGGTGGCATGAAACCTAAATGTAATTTTTTTCTTAGACAGAGAGTTCAAGAGTACATCAAAGTTAAAAAATTTAAATAATAATAATTTAATTAGTGTAAGAATATAAAATAATGTTTCCCAGGCAACAAAGCCGCTCCAATAGGTTGATCACTCGTTCATAGAGGTGAAAATTAATCAGTTACCCTTCAAACCTCTTTAGTTAAAAAAAAATTTAAAGTGCTATGAATTTTGAAAACTTAATTCATTAAAAAAAAGTTAAGAGGTTGCATCTATTTACACCCTAGCACCACACCAACCTATGCACAAAAGGAAAGCTTCCTTAGCCTCGAAGGTTCAGTCAGTAGTGAGAGGCGATAAAGAAAGTGGTGCCATCCGTTGGTGGCTCCCGCGGTCCTCCTCAGCTCCGATGGCCTTCGGGTCATCTTGAGGCGGGCGAGACCGTGGAGGGGCTGCTAGCAGGGTGGTATGATCCTTGGTTTCTTAGGGTTAGGTTTTCGTTCCTCTTTGTTGAAGCGATGGCGTCGGTGTGGATCGGGTTTAAGTCCTTCCGAGCTCTTCCTCGCTTCGTTGACGGCTCACTCCAGCGTCGGTGGCGAGCTCATGGAGGGGGTGCTTCCAGAGTAGAGCTCCTTTCTACGAGTTGGCCTTCGACTTCTCGTCGGTCTGAAAGGGATTTGAATTTGTCGGCCTTTTGTTTTGTGGGTACTGAGACAGCCGTGGGTTGTGCGGCAGCTCGAAGAGGCGGCCGGGCTCGAGGTTCCCGCAGCGACTCTCATCGTCGTTGACGAGTCTAGTTCCGTGGTCGTTGGAGCTTGGGATGCTGTCTCGGTCGATGTGCGTTCGTTGGCTTCATCTCGTTCGTGAAGACGAGTGTCTTCTTCAACTCTCTTGAAAGCCTTCTCGCGATGAAGCTCCTTCGGCTCTCAAGACGGTGGACAAGTTTGGTGGCTCTCCGTGGCGACAGAAATTTGGTTATTTTTTCTGAGCTGTGTAGGGTTTGACTGTCCTTTTGTATTATTTCCTTGGGTATGAAGGCAGATATGGTTTGATAAAAAAAAACACCACACCAACCTTATGCTTCGCCTAGTCGGAAAAAAAAAACTTCGAATCGTAAACTCCCTCAAGGTCTACCTGGGAATTCAATTCAAAATTAAGCAGGATGCAAGGCACAGCCGCTCAGGCAGCTTTACAGGTCTGGGAAATCCTGGAATGCACGAGCAGGATGGGCATACATACTTCAAACTCCCAGAGTAAATTCAGCAACGTGCTTTGGATTTCTGTCACATATTTCATAAACAACAACATGATTTACGGGTGATTTAAACAATGCCAGGATGCTATCCTTTGATTCATGCGAAGGAAAATGAAGTCACATTACATGCCACTCTAAAGATGCTCAAAAGACTCACATAAGTGAACCCTCTATTGATAGTGTGGTGCACAACTGCACAACAGGGAGCCTGTGACAAGCAGGGTTTACTATTTCGTCGAAACCGCTAAAACCGGTCAGGACCGGTTTAACGAAAACCGTGAAAACCAAAAAAACCGGTCGAAAACCGCTCAAAATCGAAAATTCAAAATTTGAACAAACTGCTACAGTTGGCTGGCCGGTTTCTTCGGTTTTTACGATTTCAGATTTCAAAATTTGAAACCCACCGATTTCACCGGTTAGCCGACCGGTTTTACCGGTTTTCGATATTCCGAATTTTTTAAAATTTTAAATTTTTTTAAAATTTTAAAACGAAAACCGGTCGTCCGGTAAAAACGCACCGGACCGGTTTCACCGAAAACCGCGAAAACCGGCTGGTTTTGAGTGGTTTTGTATACCTTGGTGACAAGTATATCAAGCGAATTCCCATATCTAAAACTCGAATTGACCCCACTTGACTGGTTCTGTATATCACTGATTCAGATCACTGATTCAGACCATCAGTTCTGAATACAGAAAGACCAGATTTACAGATTTATAAGATAAAAAAAATGTTGAGATCAGTATTACAATTATCACTTTTGGCTGCACTGCGAAGGAAAGGAAACAAGAATAGACTTGCATCCAATCTCAAGGAGAAAAATACGAGTGAAGAAATCCATTGTCACAGCCATCAAGATTATGAAGTGCAGTATCCACAATCATATATAGAACAGATGTAGGTCTCCAAAATTAGCCATCAGGAATAGAGTCGGCACTTTCCCGTTCCAGTGCATACCTTACACTCGTCGACATCACCTGCAACGTGTCTCAGGCAGTACTTGATGCGATCATTCATAATATCCTGCAAACACATGTCCACCATAAAATTAATCATCATATGTTACTGACAGACAGAATGACAACTGATACCTATCAGTTGCTGACTAATGCGCATTGCCCCCTACATTAATTAAGAAATTGATCCTGAATTTCACATCAATGGAATCTTTGGGTGGCACAACCAGGTGCCGAATACAATGACAGCTATGCTAGTGTGAGTGTCAGCTGATTTCAACAAAAAAAAAGCTATTTACATGAATTTTGGCTGCTGAATTTCCTATATATATAAAAGGAAGCTGGAGCAATGCAAGATTGAGCGCTACATGAGACTTTATATTGTTTCAAAGCTATTACAGTAGACATAAATCAAGGACATCAAGGCCAAAGGCCACTATTGAAATCAGCCATTAATTTATTGTGTAAAAAAACTCAAATTCCTTCCTGACCCATTGTAATATGAGCATTCAATTTCGATATGGTCAAAATCAAAAGCATGATCTTTAGATCTATTAGCAGGATAAATATTTCCTCTACTCTTAACATATGACATTTAAGACAACGGATATATTGCAATTTTAACTAGATTAACTGTCCTAAACGTCATATATTTAAGAGTCAGCGTACTAGTTATTTTGAACTTTCAAATCAAATTATTAATGCATACCAGGTACCAACACACATCTAGAGTACAACAGTTCTAGTGACATATTTGTCAGTAAAGATAATTTCAATTAAAATCAAGGACAAGCTCTTGTAAAAGTTAAAAAATGTGCTTCAGATTCAACTGACCTCTAGTATGCTTTTCTATGATCAAGAAACAACAACAAAGCCTTTTAGTCCTAACGGGTAGGATAGAGATGAAACCCAAAACAATCACTCAGATTAACACAAAAACGTGGATAAGTTGGGGTAGGCATTTTCATTAATCGGTAATTGAATACAAAAGAAACAACCCAGAGGGAACACAATGAACACATACCACCATAAGTTCATGCAGTCCAAGAGGGGCAGTAACAATATAGGGTACCTTTGAGTGCTCCTTTGATGCCTCTGCTGCTAAAGCAGGGATATCCTGAGAAAACAGTGCCAGCACATATGAAAATCCTTGTCCGTGCATGAAATTATATACGACTGTTACACGAGGTAAATACACATAATTCTCTAAAGAATAATTATAAGATATGGAATACCAAACATTCAAGTCTTGACAAGCTTAACAATAAACATTGCTGATCTTAAACAGCCAAGGAAGCATACCTGCTTCCAGTGTCGTCCAGGAGAAAGGAAATATGGACTAACAATGACACGGGATGCTCCTTGCTGTACACATTTTCCAAAAGCATCCTTAATGGAAGGCTCAGCCAGCTCCTGCATTTCATGAAATGTTACTTGCCGAAGTAACAAAAATAAAGACCATACACAATTACAACAACAAAAACAAAGCCTTTTTGTCCCAACCAAGTTGATATACTAGAGATGAAATCCAGAAGAACAAAACAATGGGAAGCATACAGGAAGAAGAATGTGAAAATATTACAAGGCAAGAGTCAATATTAATATTGAAAAGAAATAGAACTGGAAAACACAGAAGTTGGCACCAAAGGCCCCCAGCTCATTTGCAGAAACAGACATTTGGATTGGCCTAAAAATCCTCAAGTGTTCTAAGGAAAAAAAAAAGTTGCATCAAGAAGATGGAATAATGAATAGTACCATATGGGCAGGCTCAACGATCCTGTAACCAGTCCTCGCCCTGAACATCGCAACAAAATCATCTGGACATTTCGACATAAATTAGAACAACATAAAAGCAACACGAAGGCAAGAAAAATAGCTTGCTAATAGCATCAGGTTCATTACTTAGCATGAGATTAGACTCTTGGCGCCGTGATCCATGATCGACAATTATTACAGCATCCTTCTCCCCCACGGAGAAAACTTCACCTCCAGAAGTTTCCGAACCAGAAACATGATCTGGTTTGCAACTCATGGCTAGGTTTCCACAATTTCTTCCAGTTCTTCCGAACTTCGGGAAATAAAGAGCGTTCTTCACACCAGTCCTCCTAATGCCAACACAGATAGACAATACATAACGACGAAAGGTAATTTTTGGATGACCGCAGAGCGCATAAATCCGTTCACTGGTAGCCAAGAAATGAAACGCGGGTCAAACAGACCCAAAAGAAGCTACCTTGGGATGGGCTTGTTTGCAGGTGTTGCGGTGAAGGGCTGGAACGAGACTGAGGCTGGGTGCATAGCAGAGGCGGACTCAGGCCTGGGCGGACTCGACGTGCAGCGAGAGGTCTGTCTCCTTGATTCCTCTCCTCCGCTTCAATCCGGGACCGGCCTGGGCGTCGCCTCCTCCTCCACAAGGGCGCGCGACGCCTCTCTGTGGCGCAGGCACCGGTCCTGTCGATGGCAGCGGGGAGGCCCAGCGCACAAGGTACGCGGTGACGCGCGGATGAGGGTCCAGCGGCGAGGTGCCGCAGCCTGCCTATTTCCCAACGGCGGAAGATGCGGCGGCGAAGCGAGTGGAGGCCTGGAGGGGCGGTGACGGCCGACGCGGTGTGAAGACGTCGGATTGAGAATTGGATGCGGTTGCCCTTTTACCCTTTTCACTTTTACACCTGTTATTATTTTCATTTCTGCACCACGTCAGATTACACCAGATAAACCTTGTGAAATACTCTTTTTTTTGCGACTCACCTTGTGAAAATATTTTATGCGACAGTTCATACAACTGCATCTAGCAAATTCAGTTTACTAGTAGTCCTCCAGTCAGATTCCCTTGACGTTTTCAGACAAGAAGAGTGGCCAACACTTGGTCATATTTTAGAAGAGAAAAAGGACTTATGTTTATTTTTATCTTTTAGAAGAAAATAGTATTAGTATTGCTAATTTCTCAATTGTGTATTGTGATCAACTTAGGTCTAATTCTTAGTTTGAGGTTGGCTACGACCTCATGATAATTTTACAACCTCTTTTTAATATGCAAAAGCTTTTGTGTGCCAGCTCTTATATAAGAACAACTCAAAACGATCAAACTATTAACAGAGGCGAAGCCACCCGAGGTAGCGTCGGGAACAACATTAAGACATATATATCTTCACCCCTATGCTACAATGATCTTCACTAGTTTTGTAAGAAATTGACGGTGTAAATTGATCTGATCAAATGCTATGGTTTTACATTTAGGTCAAGAACCATAGGCTAAGTGCAGCGCTACACATGTTTGTAATGTACAAACAAAGAAAACCACTAATGGTACAACTGGAGCGAGGAACAAAGACTTGCACCTCATAAATGTTCGACTTGTTTTCTTTCTATCTATGCTACGCGGTATATGTGGAATAGATAGGTATGTATATACACTAATAATTTGATTAAATGTAATCACCTCATTACAAATGGCTATATTATTAATTACCATTACATAGGCTGAAATTATTAGTGTCTAAATCATCATTTTTAATAAATACCATACATGAATGATTCTTTAATATTTCTAAAACCCATATGCAATCCATATGTCTATACACATATATAGAATGCACCTCGTTAAAAGTGCCTAGTTTTATTCGGTTGGCACTTCTTATATATATTCTCTCTATTTATCAAATGTGCAAGTCACCCTTTTTGTTACGATGTATCAATTTTCCTAAAGAAGACTTTAACAAATGTTTATCTGTCCATAAAATGTTAGTGGTAACAAACAAAATCGGTTGATGTTAGCATAATAATTTAAATTTACTTTTTGAACTAAATGTTTTATCCTACCGATAATAATTTTAAGAAAATGGAAGGAGTGCAAAGTCCAACCCGTCCTGCCTAAACGAAGAACGCAAGGAAAACCTCCGGTACATCGTGCTCGTTGTATTTTCTCAAGCCTTCGTTGAACAGATCTCAAACCGGTGGAACTTTCTTCTTTCGCGTGTACCGGTCGGCCCTCGACGAAAATATCATCAGCGTACGCGTGTACCGGTCTCTACTTGACCGTAGCTCGAAAGCGATAGCACGTATTTCAAAACCAAAAAAAGAAAAAGAAAATCGACGTATTCCTGCCCAAGAGAGCCGGCACAGCACGGCGGGCCCACCGTCCAGTGAGCCGCCGAGGCTCGGACAAATCCTTGCTGGCCGGGCATCTTCTTGCGCTACTGCTAATAAGAAGAAGCGGGGTTTGTGTTGAATGATTGATTGATTGCCCATGTGTGGGACAGCCGGAGCCTGAACGAGTCCTTCCGCTTCCCTACCCACATCGCCGCTTCTCCTCCTCCCTCGCGCAGTCAAGCACGCCGCCGCCGCCGCCTCCTCCTCCTCCTCCACCGCGGTGCCGTTCGCCCAGCAGATCTCGCGGGCCCTCGGCACCCGCCGGCCCGCCGCGCTCGCGCTAGCTAGTCCTCGCCGTCGCTGCCGGAGACGGGCGCCGCCCCTGCTGGCGGGGAGGGAGATCCGGCCGGGCGGGTTCCGGGTGAACCTCCCTTCCGATCGGTAAGCTCTGCTACGGCGGTCGAATCTGCATCTGATACCCGTCTAACCGCGGGGGAAATCCGCATCTGTTCCTCGCCACCAACCGACCGACTCCAAGTTCAAATCTTCGCCGCCAGATTCGTCCGTCCGGACGCGTCGTCCGTTCCCGAACCGAATCTCTCAAGCTCGTCTCCTCCGCGGTGCCGCGCTTTGCGTTTCCGTAACGGCCCCGCCTGGCTCATGCAAGCGGAAACCGTAGCTTTTTGCAGCGCGTCGTAGTCGTGGACTCGTAGGCTGCTCGATTCTCTCCTTCGTGGGGGATTAGATTAATCTGAACCGCTTCCGTGCTTTTGTCGCAATGTTCCATGCGGAGGCCCCTGATTTACTGCTCTTCGTTTCCTCTTGGGTCCACAGCTGCCGCCCGGGACGGTTTCCTCTGTGGTACTTGTAACTGTTCCGCTAAGAAGAAGGTGTTGCCGCTCAAAGGAGGACGTTCGCTGCCCCCATGGCAAAGCCTCCCAATGCCATCGGCCGAAGGTATGCTTGGTACCACAATCACGAGCTTTATTTTTGATGCACGGTCCATTGTTTTCTTGTGCTAACTGTGGGTTGAAACTCTGTGGTCTAAATTTGTCAGCAGCAGCATGCCCAGATCGAATGAGGGCATGCGGCTCATATTTTCAGCTGTTGTCGGTGTCATGCTGGGCTACTTGTTTGGGATCTCCTTCCCTACAGTAAACATAACCAAGGTAAACTGCTCTTTTACCTTGCTCTTTTTTCATCTGCGGCATACCTGTCTTAGAGAGGAAAAGCTAACTTAACTAACTGTTCTTAATCTTCACAGCTTCACTTCCCGTCCAGTATTGTCTCCTACATTGAAGATAGAAACTCTGGCATCACAACCCAAACATTGTTGAACCACGCATGGTCGTCTGCTAATAGTCGTAAAAAGAACAGTTCTGAATCAAAATCTGATGAGATTCCCAAGGTGCTTCAACTAACAAACTCTTCATATTTCATGTTGTTTTATGTTAGTTTTACCGCTTTATTATTTGTAATTGGTAGGCCTGATACTTTCTTATTTGTAATTGGTGCCTGTTGGTTCTGTTATGTACACATTTTGATACTGTATTTCTCATGCATTGTGGTGAAACTTTAAGCTCAACAAGTATTTCAAGGATGTAAATCTTTTTTCGTTCTTTATACATTTGAAAGCTGATCAGTTAAGCTATTACCCTATTTACCTTCAACGAAAGTGTGATTTTTCAGTGCCACAGTTTTGGCCTGTAAACATTAGTGGTTATTGAATGTTGATGATCATTCCTGCATATGACATACGTAACTTAATACTAGATGGTTGCTCCTCCTCTTCACTTTTCTCAATAAAAATGCACAAATTCTTTGTGCAGATTTATGTTCCCACAAACCCAAAAGGTGCTGAAAGGCTCCCACCAGGCATTGTTGTGTCTGAAACAGATCTGTATCCACGAAGATTATGGGGTGAACCTAGTGAGGTTCGTGATTGTTTCTGTTCTAATTTTCTCAATTCTGTGATAAATTGGCATGTTTTTTTTAAAAAAATTAGTCTCTCTCACATGTGATCTACAATCTGAACAATATGGTCATATTGTCAGGATCTTACCAGCGAGCCAAGGTACCTTGTTACTTTTACAGTTGGAATCGGGCAAAAAGCTAATATTGATGCAGCAGTCAAAAAGGTAACATTAGCTGCTTAAACTGAGTACATCAGCACTAGAGCTGATTTATACTCGATCAATCATGCTTCTGAATGAACATACAATCTTTTTTGAATTCATGCAAATTTCTTGTATAGTTTTCAGACAAGTTCACCATTATGTTATTCCATTATGATGGTCGAACTACTGAATGGGATGAATTTGAGTGGTCGAAAAGAGCCATCCATGTGAGTGTCAGGAAGCAGACTAAATGGTAGGCTATTGCTTGAATTCTCAGGTTTTGCTCATTGCACTGTTATTGGAAAGTATTGACGCTGAAACTAATTACTTTTTTAATCTAAGGTGGTATGCTAAACGGTTTTTGCATCCTGACATTGTCGCGAAATATGACTACATTTTCATCTGGGATGAGGATCTAGGTGTCGAGCATTTCAATGCAGAGAAGTAAACATTAGGTTCTTGCTTTCTTTTCTGTTTAGTTGTTTACACAATCAAGATGATGCCCCTATTTTTCCAGGTACATTGAGCTTGTTAGGAAGCATGGACTGGAAATCTCACAGCCTGGTTTGGAACCTGACAGAGGACTAACATGGCAAATGACTAAACGTCGTGGTGATCGAGAAGTTCACAAGTGAGCTGCTGAATTGATATTTTTGTCAGCTCTTGGTGTTAAGGCGTATGTCTTGAGTAATATTTTCCCTTTTCAGAGAAACTGAGGAGAGACCAGGATGGTGTACTGATCCCCATCTGCCGCCATGTGCAGCGTAGGGCCAAATCTTTGCTGTGTATCTAATATTCTTCGACAAAATATCATTCTTCATATTCAATTTTGATGTGCAGATTTGTTGAGATCATGGCAACTGTATTCTCCAGAAATGCTTGGCGCTGTGTATGGCATATGATTCAGGTGAAGTGGTGTTACATACTGCATTTATTTGTTCTGGAATAATATGCTTACGAGCTGTTTTCTGCAGAATGACTTGGTCCACGGATGGGGTCTTGACTTTGCTCTCAGAAAATGCGTTGAGGTATTGTTTGCCATTAGCATTCATAGTTCTTTATCTCAACATGTCTTGGCTTATCCTATAACTAATCGCACAGTTCATACCTTTTCCTATCAGGATAGCAGCGTTGGTGGTTATATGATTACTAACATACCTTAAATTCCAGTTTAACATGCTATTTCATTCCATTTACATTTTACTGATCTGGAAATATTTTTCTATTTTTCAATTAAACAGCCAGCTCATGAGAAGATTGGAGTTGTTGACGCGCAATGGATTGTTCATCAAGCCGTTCCCTCACTTGGGAACCAGGGCAAGTCAGATAATGGAAGAGCACCATGGGAAGGGGTAAGACTGCACTTACGGATCTTACATAATATGAGGATTTTCATAGTATTTAGTTATTCCAATGCATGAGTTTTGTGCTGCGCCGCATCCAATATGTATCCATGTGGATTTTCTTACTGTTTATCTCATTTTTTTGCACTATAGGTAAGAGCACGTTGTAGAAAAGAATGGGGAATATTTCAATCAAGGTTGGCTGATGCTGAGAAGGCATATTACTTGGAACAAGGCATCACACCCCCAAACTCAACTGCAGCTTAAATGAATACATGCAACCTCACAGTGCCAAGGCAAGGTTTCTATTGCGGGAACCTGGTCCTTGTGTAGTGGCTTCGAACAAGCTGCATTCTTACTGCTGCAGCTCCAGGGCCATATTTGTACATGAGAGCTCTCAAGAATCAGCACGACTAATCTTAGTCTTGTCGCACTTGGTTTTACCATCATTGTTTGATTAGTGAGACTAGCTGTGATGCAAGTAGTCCTAGTAGACTGAGCTGAGCACTTCCTTGATACTCGTGTATCTATAACATATGCAATATGGGTATTTACATCCCTTTTCCTCATTCTGAATATCTGATAGTATGTAAATTGTTTTATTTGGATTGGTTCGGACATACTATCGATACAGTTAGACATATTGAATGATTTCAAGCTAGATAGATTGAACTTTCTTGATGAACGTTCAAGATAGTCACACTGATGACCTAGTTAGGGACTGTTTGGTCCCTCTGGTTTCTTAAAAATTCAGATTTTAAAAATTGAAGTGATTCCAAATGCGTTAGTTTTTTTTATCCAATTTCTAAAAACCGGATAACCAATTTCTATGAAACCTAGATGTTAGCTCGCTCCAGCTAAAACCAGCTTTCGACCATTTTTTAAGAAATCAAGATTTGGACAACTCCATTTTTTTTTAGAAATCAGTTTTTAGAAACCATCTCTGTAAGCTACTCCGTAGTTTGTAAGAAATTAAAAGTGATCCAAACATGCCTTTAATTGAGTGGTAATTCATATAGGAGTACTTGCGTATTATGGGTTTCCTTGACTTTGGGATTGTAGTTTTTCTTTGCGGATTCCTGTAATATCATACGGTGTTTTGAATGCTGGTTTGGAATGCGTTCAAATTCAATCAGCCTTGGCCGCGGGGCTCGCTCTGGCTGGATGTTCCTGTGAATCAAGAATCAATTCAGCGTTCACGGTACCCGAAGGCACTGTCCTCCACTGTTCTACGAAATGACGTGTACTCCCTCCAGTCCTGTAAAACAGGTCGTTTAGAGCATCATTTCAGATGCCAAGGAACAATTAAATATGGCTAATTTTTCCATATTTGCCCTTATTAAATACAAAAAGCCTCCCTAACTGGTTACCACCGCTGGCTTCTCACGCGTTGGCCGCGGTTCGATTCTCGGTGGCCACCCAGCTTACGCGAAACGAAGCGTCAGTGATTTTTTGCAAAACGAAGCAACGCAAGAGAGGGAAGCAACTAGGGGCAAAAGAGTCCAGCGTTGGTGATTTTTTGCAAATCGACTTGTTTTGTTGAACTCGCACGTGGTAGCCAGACCGACCTGTTTTACAGGACCGGAGGGAGTATAAGTTGGCGTGAGAACTGACTTAGTCAACTCTGAATTGGTCAATTAGGAGTCAATTACAAGTGGCTCTCCCTTTACAGTTTCCTCAAATTCGGAGCGAATTTACACTCGCGTGTGGAAAAGTAGACCTGCTAACGAAGCTTTCTTGTGTGTAAACTGTTGAAAGTTGAAACTTGAAAGGTCAGTACGTCCATCCATCCTTAGTAAGGATGTAAGAGTAATATTTTCGTAACTCCCGCTCGTGTGGATTTTGGGTAAAGGTTAAACTGTTCACTTTGGATCTTTTCTATGCAACTTTATCGTTGCGCTAAGGTTCCTCTTCTCGGTACTATTTTAGAGAACGCTTACAACCAATAGACAGAAAAAGATATCTTTGGTTACTTTGAAGAACTACCAATAATAAAGAAAGAAACCATCCACTAGGTACAATTTTGACAAAATTATAAAAAGAAAAATGCTACTCTCTCTATTTCTTAAATTAATATCACCATTGACTTTTAACTTTAACTTTTGACTATTCGTTTTATTAAAAAATTAGTTCAAATATATAAAATTTTAAGTTGTGATTCAAATAACTTTAATGATTAATCAAATCCTAACAAAATATATGATTTTTATCCAAAAAATTTGAATAAGATGAATGATCAAAGTTGATATTAAAAGTCAACAGCGACATCAATTTAAAAACGAAGGAAGTACTATTTTAAAGAACATAAATTACATTTACAGGTTTTCTAACAAGTTTTTAGTTAAGAGCGGAAATCATAAAATTGGTCCTAAAAACTGCATACGAGGTGCCACCTTGAGTGGTTACAATGACCATGTTGCTTTTCTCATGTGGGTATACGAACTCCTTAATTGAAATGCGAAGAAAAAAACGCCCAATTTATTGATTCTCTCTATAGACCAGACCTTGAAGAGCATTTAGACAAGTACTAGTACTATGAGTATTAGCACTGAATTCAGACTGAGGTCTCGATCAATCAAGGCCACTTGACCGACTCCATTTCGCCACGAATTTCAACATCAAACGCTCGTCCTGATCAGCCGCCATGCTCAAAGTCTCCCATTTTATACCAGTATAATCTGAACTCCGAAGCCGGCTTCTAGACCGGGTCCAATCATCAGAACGATGAACGACCGTTTCGTTGATCCGTCCCCGTCACTCATTAAATTAGCCATTCAACGAAAGAATTCGTCGCTGAAAACAGCGAGGCAATTGCGGCTCAGCAAGACTCCAACCTACTGGCTGATCGACCAGAAGCCCTCAACACGTATATATATCTGCAACGAGTGATCTCGCCGTCACGTGCACACACAGACATGGTTGTTGTCCTGTGGGTGTTCTTGTGGTTACCTCTCGTCTTCTCCTCCCATGGCTTCCTTCTTGGAGCCGTCGCGGGCGCGGCCGCCTCCCGCGACGGCGAGTTTCTGTATTCCGGATTCGGCGGTGCCAGCCTCACGCTTGACGGGGCCACGGTGACCTCAGGCGGCCACCTCGAGCTGACCAATGGCACGGTGATGCGCAAAGGCCACGCTTTCCACCCGACGCCGCTGCGGTTTCATCGCGAGCAGAGCCAGAACAACAGCTGCAAGAACACCACGGCGACGGTCAGGTCCTTCTCGGCCTCCTTCGTCTTCGGCATTGTCCCGGTCACGTCCGGTATGGGCGGCCACGGAATCGCCCTCGTGGTCGCCCCGACCAGGGACCTCTCCACGGGGCTGGCCAGCACGTACATGGGTCTGTTCAACAGCACCAGCAACGGAAAAGCCAGCAACCGCGTCTTCGCCGTGGAGCTCGACACCATCCAGAGCCCCGAGTTCAACGACGTGGACAACAACCACGTCGGCGTCGACGTCAACAGCCTCACCTCCGTCGCGGCCGCCCCCGCCGGGTACTACGACGACCGGACCGGCGAGTTCAAGAAGCTGGTCCTCGTCAGCGGCGAGACCATGCAGGCGTGGGTGGACTACGACGGCGGCGCAGCCCGGATCAACGTGACGCTGGCGCCGGCCGGCACGAAGAAGCCGAGAAAGCCCCTGGTTTCGGCTAGCACCGACCTCTCGGCGGTGATCACAGACGAAGCGTACGTCGGCTTCTCGTCGTCCACGGGCACCCTGGGCACGCGCCACTACGTGCTCGGTTGGAGCTTCAGTGTAGACGGGCCGGCTCCGGCCATCGACATGGCCAAGCTGCCAAAACTACCTTCCAACAACAAGCATCGGTCCAATATCTTGGTGATAACTCTACCGGTGGTTGCCGGGGTGATCTCCTTCGCCATGGTCGCCGGTTGCGTTCTTCTACTTATACGACGGCGGCGGTACCGGGACCGGCACGTCGAACTGCGAGAAGATTGGGAGATTGAGTTCGGAGCGCACCGTATTTCGCACAAGGAGTTGTTCCATGCCACAGACGGGTTCAACAACAAGAACTTGCTCGGCGCAGGAGGTTTCGGGAGAGTCTACAAGGGCGTGCTCCCAACCTCCGGCACGGAGGTTGCCGTGAAGAGGGTGTCCCATGAATCTCGGCAGGGTATGAAGGAATTCATCGCGGAGGTCGTGAGCATCGGCCGGCTCCGGCACCGCAACCTCGTGCAGCTGCTCGGGTACTGCCGGCTCAAGAACGAACTCCTCCTGGCCTACGATTACATGCCAAACGGCAGCCTCGACAAGTTCCTCTACGGCGGCCATGGCAACGTCAACGACAAGCCTACACCCCCTACACTGACCTGGACTCAGCGGTTCCAGATCATCAAAGGCGTCGCGTCCGGACTGCTCTACCTCCACGAGGAGTGGGAGCAGGTGGTCATCCACCGCGACGTCAAGGCGAGCAACATCCTCCTCGACGGCGAGATGAACGCCCGGCTCGGTGACTTCGGGCTCGCGAGGCTGCACGGCCACGGCGCCGACGCCGAGCTCCAGACCACAGCTGTAGCCGGCACGTTCGGGTACATAGCCCCCGAACTCGCACTCACCGGCAAGGCGTCCCCTCTCACCGACGTCTTCGCCTTCGGCGCGTTCCTCCTCGAGGTGGTGACCGGGAGGCGACCCGTGGAGCAAACCATGGAAGGGACCAGGCTCATGCTCATCGACTGGGTGTTCGAGCACTGGCGCACGGAGACGCTGATCGAGGTGGTAGACCCCAGGATCATTCGAGGCGATTACGACGTCGACGAGTTAAGCTTGGCGTTGAGGGTGGGCCTGGTGTGCTCGCAGCCGGTGGCCGACGCGAGGCCGAGCATGAGACAGGTCATGCAGTACCTCGAGGGAGACACGCCGCTTCCGGAGCTGAGGCCCGCCCAGCATGTGGGTCTGAGCATCGTGGCGTTGCTGCAAAACCAAGGGTTTGACTCGTATGTCATGGCCACGTCATCGTCGTCCCCGATAAGGAGCGCCTTGGGTACTTCTTTCTCAAGAGGGCGATGATGATAGTAAGAACTAGATTTTTTTTTTAGTTTGTTTTTGTGTAATGCATTATGGTCATGTTTGATTTGGTAAGGCTCCAGATCGATCTAAGATTCGTGTAGGATTTTGATTTTGTATATTAAATAGATGAGTCATGCAAAAATAAGAACAAAATGACTCAAGCTAAAGTCCTCAAGCTACGAACAACTCTGACAGTGAAGGGGCAAAATTACTCAAATCCTCTGTATTCGTTTTTTTTTTCCTTTCTCTAGTTCTGTATGTTTAGTGTACTGTTCTTAGTTGTCTCTCTACTTTCTCTTTTGTCAGTAGTTTATATGAGTATGTGCCAAGCAATTTCGAGAAACTCAAATCTGAGCAGGAACAAATAGAAAGACAAGCATCCTTGATCACACTGACCCTATTACAGGAAGTGTCGTTCGACAACCGTGCAATCCCTTTCTGTCAAGTTAACCAATTTTAATATGTATTCCCTCTTAAATTTTCCACAACGCGTAAAAAATTGTCGTATACAAAATTTCAGAGGGAGTACTAGAACGCTCACTCAGAAGTTCATCCGCATCATCCCAGCGAGCACCAATGCGGCAATGCATCGCCCCAAAGAAGTTCAGTCAACTACCACCTTTGCTATGTTCTGAATTCTGATTAGCACAGCTATCTTTTTTTCAGACAACGCGATAAGGTTGCAGCATCTACGGCATCGTTTAGACGATGTACACAGCCAACTATCTGCAGATACAAATGTTCAGTTGTCACCGAGACATTAACAGTAGTTCATCAGAAATAGAAAACATCCAGGGGAAACAAGTGAAACGAAAACGGTGAGCAAAAGGTGCCTGGTCTGTGACTTTAGTGTGAGTTGGTGGCGAGCGCTTACTGTTTAACACAATCATGTGGGCAAGACACATGGTGAAACCAGTGACTTATTTTTTATGGTGAGCGGTCTTAGTGCCCTCTTTTTTTTTCAGCTGAGAAGCTAGCTTTTAGAATGTTAAAAAGATAGTTTTTGCAGAAATAAACTAAAAGCTGAAAAGCTTTCACTGAGGACTGCTTTTCTAGCTTTTAGTGTACAGAAAAGCTAAATGTATATTACAAAAATCAACATCTAAATTTCATCAACCAACTTTTTAACTAGCTACTAACCCGCTTTTCTAAAAGATCAAAAGCTCCAGCTCAAATAAAGAAGAGTCCAGTCCAGGCATCAACTAGCTTACAGACCAAGTGCAGAGGTGAGCAGAGAATGATTCTGACTTGAAGAGGAACCATCCAATAGTCGACTGCCTCTGCCGAACCATCCATGGTTCCATTCAATAGTCGACTGCCTATGCCAAACCATCCATGGTTCCATCAACTCTGCCGCCGATAATTAGGTTTGGGTGCAAGTGTTGGGGATTGTTGATGTCGAAAAGTATTCTGGACCAACACACCGCTCGCACGTTCGTGTGCGGGAATGTCGACGCCTCTTCAACGCCGGGTTTGCACAGCACCTAGAAAACCCATCTCGAGAGAGACCCCGTTAGAGGAGAATCTACTTAGGGTTGATCTGAGCTCGATCAGGCTAGCTGGATCACCTTCAAATGTTGCCAGAACAAAGAAAGAACAGAGAACGAGGGTCGAGTAAGGGAATTATAGTTTGAAGAAGAATAAAATGTAGAGGCAAATGATAAGTTCGATTGAGATTGCTCTCAACCAGCCATGTGCCTCTGTTTTATAGATGTGTGATGGTCTTATCCCGGAATCCTCTCAATTAAGAAACAAATTGGATTTGATCTGTCTAAAACTTTTTAAAATCGACACTGCGGGAGTGTTCGGTAAAGTGTCGGAATCCGAGAGGGCTTGCCGGACAGTCCGGCACTATGCCGTATGGTCCGGTGTGTAAAACACTAGAACACGAGAGGGCTTGCCAGACAGTCCGGTATCGTGTCGAATATTCCAGTGGGCTAAACACTCAAACCCGAGAGAGCTTGCCGAACAGTCCGGCATCGTGTCGGACACTCCGGTGGGCTAAACACCCAAACCCGAGAGGGCTTGCCGAAAAATCTAGCACTATACCAGACACTCCAGCGAGCCAAATGCCCCAAACCTTGAGAGGACCTGCCAGATACTCTGGCAACGTGCCAGTCAACGTGCCAGACAGTGCGGTGGTTTGATAATTTTTGGGTGTCAACATATGCTCCCTGTTTTTTGTGAAGTTTCTGCACCATAAAACATTTCAAACACTCAAAAATCACTAAGGACGATGGTTTCTTAACTCATCGACCATATCATTATGCTTGGCAATGATACTCTCCATATCGGCCGTTTTTTTAAGCTTGTTGCCATATACTTGGATGATACTTTTTAAAGTATCGGCCATTAAGAGCACTAGGCAATGACTCTCCCTGCATGTTTTTCACCATATATGCATTTTCGATGATGACTTTTACTATTTGATATGGTCTCTCCCAACTAGGAAACCATTTTCTAAACTTGTTGCTCCTTGAACCTATAGGCAGAATAGTTTTCTAAACCAATTCATCCACTTGAAAAGTTTTGACTTTTATCTTCTTGTTATAGGCTCTAGCGACTCTCGCCTTATCTCTCTCAATTGCCTTCAAAGCACTCAATCGCTTATCGATGGCCTCATCAATATTGTCCAACATCAAGGTGTGATACTCGCCAATGGACAAATTATTTTGCTTGACCAATCTCAAAGCCCTTAGATTTACCTCGACGGGTAAAACGGTCTATTGTCCATAGACGAGCTCATAAGAGGTTACTTTAGTGGCTCTATGTCTAGATATACGATGAGCCCACAATACCTCCGATAAGACCTCATGCCATTTTTTAGGATGATCTTCTATCTTTTTTTAATGAGCTTGATCAATGTTTTATTACTAGACTCGGCTTCACTATTGGCCTGAGCGTAGTATGGAGATGAATTGAGTAACTAATTCCTTAGGATTCAGCAAACTCTCGAATATGACCGGAGGTAAAGAAAGTACCTTGGTCTATAGTCAAAGTTTGTGTAATGCCGAATCTATGACTGATATGCTCGGTAAGGAACTCAATTAGCTCTTTGTGTGTCATGTTCTTGAGAGCAACTGCTTCGGTCCACTTGGTGAAGTAATCCGTAGCAACTAACACGAAGCGGTGCCTTTTCAAAAATAGAGGATGTATTTGCCCTATAAAATTTAAAATACTAAGTTCGAAGACTCACTCGACACTCGATAAAGTGCGCCTTGTAAAAAATGGCGTCAACCTTCTTGGCGACCCCGAGCAATTGACGGAGGCCGGCAGCTAGCCTCATGTTGAGGTACCTAAACCCGTCGGCCGCCCCCTCGAGCGGGAGAGGCCCTCTCCCAGGGTCCGTCCAAGCGGGGGTCGGCACCGTCGTCTCGCACGCTCCGCCGGCAGCCTGTTCACTGCCAACCGACGCGGCAGAAGCAGACGTCCCGACGATCTCCGTCACCGCCTGGGCCGGCTCCGCCATGGCTGCCTCGGTCGCCCGAGGCGGGGAGTCGACCAGGCTCCCAGAGCTGACGGTCACCGCCTCCAAGGGGTCGACCCTCGCCCTCTTCGCTGCCGACCCTTGCTCCTGCTCGTCGGACGAGGAGCAGAGACCCTCGAAGGGGTCGAAATCTTCGGCCGCTGCCATTGCGGCCACCTGTGCTAGGACGGCCACGCCCTGGCCCGCCGTCGAACTGCCCTCGATCCTTAGGGCATGGGACGGCCTCACCGCCGGCTTCACAACCGAAGCCGCGAGCCCTGAACCGCTAGGCAGGTAGTCCAGGAACCCGGACTTCGCCTTCCGCTTCCTGCCAGTCCTCCTCGGCCTCGGCGCTACCACGGGACTGGACCCGGCTCTTGGCTGCGACGCGGCGGCGGAGCTAGTCGCGGCCTCGGTCACGGCCGCGGCCCCCGGCAGATCTTGAAAGCGGCCAACGATGAACACAACACAACAATGACCACCATGACGCAAAAACTCTACACTAACCAGCCAGTGGTGGTCCCTGTCGAGGGGACGAGGCCCCCCGGTTGAGGCTTCCCTCCGCGTCCTTGAAGATCGTCGAGGTTCGGTCGAGGACGCCTTTGTCCGAGAGAGGCTGGTCGTGCACCTCGCAGTTCTCGTCGTCCGACCTCTCATACTCCCTGATGCTGTCGTCTCGGTCAGCCCCTGCTCCCGCAGACGCCGGATCGCCTCCAGCTGCGGTCGAATCGACTCGAACTCCGCAGCCGAGAGCCTCGACTTCCAAGACCCGGTTGCCTCGGGCACTTGGTCCTCGAAGGGCGGGAGCTGGGGGTTGGCGTTGTTGATGTAAAACTAGGACTTCCTCCAGCCCTTTAGCGAAGTCTTCAGGTCGACCTCGATATACTCCTGGGACTTCCTAATCTGGAGCATAATGCTGACGCCGTCGACGCGCTTAATGACCCCAGTCTCCTTCGATGTCTGGAGACTGGCGAGAAAGAAGTACCTCCACAGCAGAAGGCTGGGCCGGATGCCCAGATACACCTCGCAAAGCGTCGCGAAGACGGAGGCGTGGAGGACCCCGTTCGGCGCAAGCTGGTGAAGCCGAACTCCGTACTGGTTGAGGACGCCCCGGAAGAAGCTTGAGACCGGTAATCCACACTCACGCTCGTGGTAGGCAGGAAGTTGACGATCTTCCCTAGCGGCAGCGTGGGCACGATGTGGCTGTAGCCGGCCACCCAGCCGGCCAACTCCCTCGATGGGATCATCCCGACGATGCTCCACTTCGTGAGCAGAGCGTCATCGACGGTCGAAGGCTCCCACTCAGACATCGCGAAGATGGCGACGATGACGCGGGAAGAGCACGAGCAAGAGCGACGGCGATCGCCGAACCTAACGATGCTAAGGCAAAGGGCGGAGCGAACGAGCTCTCGCGCGCGACAGGAGGTTAAAGACGAAGCAAGGAGACTGGGTAAAAACGTGAAGTTACCGCACCCCTCCTTTTAAACGGCCCGCGCAGTTACTGCGCAGCCCGTGACTGATCGTGGGAGTAACTGCGCGGTCGTGGGCTCGCGCATCTACGCGCACCTGAGCCATTCGCACCTGACCCACTGACGAGCGGGCCCGAGCCGCGCCTCGCCACGTCCGCCGAGGCTAGGGTGCCAACATTACTCTGACGAGACGGCTGCCAGGGTACGACTGGCAGATGACGTGACGCAGGCGCGCGAACCGCCGCGTCTCCGATGCCGTCCGTTCAAATTCGAATCAACCATCAACGAGTGATGGTCCGCACAACGCTTCAGCCCACGACCGACCCTTCGGATCGCTCGAGGGCTCGGGGGCTACGCCCTACGGGCGCGCTCGCGGGCTCCCGTAGGATCATAAAGAACTTCGGAGACGACCAGCCCAGCGCCGCCTCAACAAGAGGTCGCAAACAGCGCCAGGCTCGGAGGCTACTGTCGGGATCATGTACCCCGGGTACCTCACGACCCGTATCCATACACGTGGACCAAGACTCCGAAGGGTTTTGGGGTCGGATGACAGCGCACGAACGCGCGGTCCGACCCTCGAGGCGACGATCTACGAAAGCTAAGTCAGCCACGCCAAGACGCACGGTGACGCCGACCTCCGAAGGCCGACTCCCGAGGACCGACCCCTCGGGAGGTAGGTACGGCGTTATGTGGTATTTACTCCGGCGGCCAACCACCAACCGTCCTGACGGGATGGGACGGGTTCACCACAACGACACTCTAGCTGAAGCTACAGTTACAGACGGGTCGCGGGAGTCAACGGACAAGATCCGACGGCACTGTGGCTAACGTTACAGTACCGAACTGACGTTGCAGTGCCCGCCGCGACGAGCGACGCGACGGGCCACGCCCCCGCATGGGCATAACGGATGATGACGACGCCAGTAGAGGACCCACTTGTCAGCGAGACAGTAGAACCGCATGGGGCCCACCATTTTGTAACCCTGTACCGTCCTATATAAAAGGGGCCCGGAGAGCGGAAGAGAACAGACAAACACACAGAGAGGAAACAACGAGCCCAGAAAGAGACCGAAACCTAGAGATTTTGCGTGTAACCGTTCACGCTCGAGCAACTCCACGACCTAAGCGCCAGATCCTCTCTCGAAGAGAGCATCCGACCTTTTGTACTCTTCCACCGATATAAACCACCCTCCGGGCGTAGGGTATTACACCGTTCGAGGTGGTCCAAACCAAGTAAAAAACTTTCTTGAGGCTTCCGTAGACTAAGCCATATCGAATACGAAGACACACCGTCCTCTCGATCGTATTTCGTACTGTGTAGGTGGTCAGAACGCCGACACTATATGCCTTATTTGGTTGAAGTATTTTTGTGGTTCTAGAGAGCTTACGTTTGACTCCTGTTTAAATTTGATAAAGGTACTGATTCCAAGAACATGTAGTCTCTATACTTCCTGTGATTTTTATGGTTAGTGGAATATTGCAAGCCATTATCGCCAGTGTCGCTGCTAAACCAGCCCAGGCCCCGACCCCTAAGTTCTGATGGAGAACATAGACAGCTAGAAAGAGCTAGATGGGTAGCATCCAAATGTAGTTAGTGTACCATATAACAACAGTTATCCTTTGTAACCGCTGTTGACTCCATATTGCCGCCTCCCCACCAAGGAACTTCACCAAGTCATTAATCAGTGAGGGTCCAACACAGGATGCGCTGGCACTTAACACTGCAAATCCTGCATTGACCATTGCTTTCTGTCTAATAAATAGGAACATTGCTATATAGATTAATGAAGTACTTAAACCATGCTTGCGTTCAACATCATCTATGATCTTTTTAAATGAGTCAGAGAGTAACTCGGCAGAATCTTTGCCATCAATACCTGGCACTTCATTCTTCTCTAGTGGTTTCTTGTATCCAGTAGCAAAGACACTGGTATTATTCCTCACTGCATGGACCATTGTTTGTTTTTCTCATTTATTTTACTTTTGGTATATTCTTTAGATCAAGGTCAGCGCCAATACTTGCTACCAGCACACTGAACCAGCTCGCAATATGGCCTCCGCAGCCGCACCCGCACCGTCTTCCTTGTCCCCAATGAAACGGATTGGTGCCACAGCAAATCAGGCTATCAATTTAATACAATCTGGTTCCCAGATGCTTGTTGAAGCACACAGCGAGATAATGCATAAGCTGCAACAAGTTACTGAATCTGAATGATTAGGAGGAGAAGAGAGAAATTGTGATGAGCGGACAATCAGTGAAGATGAAAATGGAAAACAACGACGGCTAAAGCACTTGCATTGATGGATCTTTACAGCAGTTTATTACTCCACTTAGTACTTACTACTCTATTACTGCCAAACTACTAGTAACAATTTCCGTTTTCTTGGGGTGTATGTTCATGCGTCATATTATATGGTTCAGAGATGTCATCATATATTGCAAATTCAGAAGTGTAAGACAAAAAAAAAATTTGGTCATGAATTCCTGCATCTTTGCGTCCTATCGCCTTAATCTTCTGTTTGTCATCTTCAACAAAATGCCATTATATATGGTGCCATGAATAGCTTGTACAAGCATATTCATGAAAAAAAAACATTGATTGGCTTTTGACATGTTCACAGTAGTGGCAATATGAAAGGATGAAATGTCGCATTCTCACGTTTTTACATGATAAGTCCAAAAGTACTTTTGCAAAAATAGTTGTATGGGAATTGTGGCATTTGACATGTTATCTTGTCAAGATTGCCGCATGTCTAAAAAGGCTCAACAAAGTCATTCAAGTAGGTATTTCAACTACTGTAACCAGTAACCAATCTATGACGATTTACAGCAGAATTCAGTCAACATCCTGCGAGCGCTGTGCGTCATCCCCTTCACGCGGTTGATCAAAGGAGCTGTAAGCCAATTGGTCATCCTTCTTCATCTTGCCGCTCTGAATCATCTGCAAGTCCTTGTCATCATGCTGCACCCTTCCAGTCACTTCCAGGCGCAGGCCATCCTTGCCAAGTCTCTTGCTTTGTCTTGCTCTGTCAGCTCTTGGCTTCACCGGACCTGTTTCGACAAATACTGGTTGCTCCCTGATTGTAGGGTTGGGCTGTATGCGGTGGCTATGATTCTTTTCTTCAGATGGTCTCAAGCTTGGGTGCTCAGATTCCAGCTTAGTGGCACCATCATTGTTCAAAATCACCTGCAGAAATGCTTCGAAATTATATTTGTGCTTTTTTTTGCTCAGGCTTTCAGATGATAACTGAAACTAATTTGACTAAGTCTACAGATTCTGAGAAAAACTGCCATACAACACAGACAAATAATTACCTTACGACCCACCAAATCGAATGTAACAGTAACTTTGCCCTTTTGTTTTTCAGCTGCTTCCTGAGCTTCCTCTTGTTGCTTTTTTATATTTGACTTTTCCTGTAGCGCCACAAAATACGCGCAGAAGCACACGAGCTCCGTTCACAACAGTAGCACGCATGCGCGTGTGCGGCAGCGTTGCGCTGCCGTTTTGTCACATCAGTGGTACTTGATCATTTGGTTCCGTGACCGATGCGTCCGCATCTTTCAGCGCTCCCGGCTCGCGATCTGCCTGGCGGGACAGCAGCCGTGCATCTGGCGGCGCGCACCACCGTCGGACGGCGACCGGCCGGGGCCATATGCTCTAGCTCCAAAACACGGCATGCACGCTGCTGCTTTCGGCGGAATTCCGCCAAGAATGCCTCGATCTGGAAGGTGCTGCTGCTCTCGGATAAGGTACCTCCTCGAGTGTGCTCCGTATTCCCTTTTGCGACGGGAATAAACGAACAGCGCCTCAGTGTGCACGCGGTCGATTGAGTCCAGCCAACAAAGACCGACGGCGAGATATATACTCGTAGGAACAA